>DWJS01000781.1:0-10240 GCA_018248975.1 Codatractus imalena | reverse complement strand
GTCCCACTGCTGGGCACAGGTCTCCTCTCAGAGTGAGAAGGATTTAGGCCATAGTCCACCCCGCTGGCCAAGTGCGGGTTGGTAGACTTCACACATTTTTGAGAACTTTTTCTAAGAAATCTTAGGCGTCCAGGTTTCCTCACGATGTTTTCTTTCACCGTTAAGCAGGTGATAATTAATTTCTAATACGCACATAATGTCGAAATATCAGAGGTGAGATTGAACCCTGGCGTTGATTGGCCTGAGATTTGAACCCAGGACCTCCCGCTTGAGAGGCCGAATTTTTAACCACTAGGCTATCAACCAGTAGACCTTGCCAAAAATTTCAATGTCAACGTTGAAGAGGCATTAATTTACATACATTAATTGAGGCGACGTCCGTGGTTCTATCGGTGCTAATGTAGCTGTTATTAATTACAACAAAAACATTAACTCCGATAGCGTCGCCATAAAAAATGACCTCAGCCGGAACAACACCATGTGCCGTGAGTTTCCTGGCAGAGTTAGTGCGGCTTAGCCTTTATTGTGGAATGGCGTGACGGCACGAACCATGGAAAGTCCTCGTTTGCACCAATGACTCATAGACCAAAGCGCCCTGACTAATATTGGAACATGCTAGTTTATAGGGATGTATGTTAATTCATTGATTTAATCTTTTGTGTTATCAATAAAAAATGGAAACCGAACATTATATACCGTGCGTTCGGGTTAGCGCTTAAAACACTCTATTGAACTTCAAATTACAAACTTATTGAAATGGGAGGAGTAAGGATTGCTAAGGTTGCAGGATTAGGGTAGGATGGGCTAAAAGGGGTACATAGCTTATCTATAACAGAACCAACCTTTTTGTAACTTTGGTGATTTGCATTAGTGCTAATTAGCACTTTTGTGCGATGTGTGTTTGTACCACATAGTAACGAGTACCTAATAGTTACGAGATTCTTTCCACCTTCAGCTTGTATTGAACGTAATCAGTTTGACATTATTTTATTGTCTGTAATTTGAATATTCTACACAAATCAACAGATTTTCGGTACGTTAAAGTTATATTTCGAGGTTCGAAGTCTATCTTTTTTGGTCTGAGTGTAGATGACGAGCAAATACAATGGTGTCATTATGGGTGTTAATAAAAAAGCTGATAAATGGCAGTGCCGACTCCATGGGCGTTGAACTACAATATTGCTACAGTGTTCTAACAAAGGTCGGTCGCTGATCGTACTGATAAATTGCATTCTCTATCTACAAGCGAAGTAATTAAATTTTGTAATTATAGACGGTGCAGTTTGACTTTCCTAACCTTCGCCGGTGACCTTGTGGCCGTAGTCGCCGGAACTCGAAAATTTACGACTCCCAAAATTAATTTCATACTCTGAGTGTAATAATAGATATTCTAGAACATTCGATGTCTAAAACCTTAGTAATGTAGAAAACTAAGCATGGAACATCGTCATTCAAATAAGCGTCACTGAAGACAGTAAGTATTGTTGTTTAAAACGGTATTAAAATCTGAATATATGTGTAAGAACTCCCATTATCGATTCAACTATTGCTTTGATTGACTAATTGTAATGATAAATTAACTTTGATAGCTCCAAGCAGAGTATATGCCGCTGTGGTATCATGAAAAGGTAGTAAAAACGGACTAGACTGTCACACGAGGCCTGCTGCTGACTCATTAGGGAAACGTTTAAGTTGGTTGAAGTCTTCGTGGATCGACTCTGAGGCCACTACTGCCACACCTATTTCTGTTGAAAACACATCAGAATTCAGATTTGAAAGGTAGTAAGGATACACTTATACAAGGCTAGGCATTCCATCTTAGTCCTCAGAAGTAACAACGTATCTGTGGCTGACCTCAGGTAGGCATCTGATTCTATATGAGGTTTACTACAGATGTCCAAAGGCAGTAATGGCCATTTATTTTCAGGTGCACTGCCTGCTTATTTGCAATTTCTATTTCATAAAACTCTTCTCTATAAATGAACCCAGCGTTATTTTTTATTCTACATCTGTCATTTAGTCACACGTTTCATGGACGCGACATTGAAGTTGTCAGTTGACATAAAACGTGTTATAGTTGCAACAACTGATAATAATTAAGGCTTACATGCATCAAAGCAACTACTCAATAGATTACGAAGTAAGCAGCTAATCATTGTAACTATGGATAACTAAAGCTTAAAATGGGTAGTTATGTACTTAATATAACAAAATGGTTGTAAACACGCAAACATGAAATATGTTATTATTAAAATGTGCAAAGTTTAGAAAAGAAAAATACAAAACTTATAGACAAATAAGTTTAGATATTATCAACATAGTATCATGATGTACATAATTATAGCAACTAAAAGTGGGTTTTTTTTTACTCTACCTTAATTCATAATTTTTTTGTCAATATTTTTCGATAAGATTTCTTAATGATGTCTTGATTTGTAAATAATTTTTGTTGCTATTTTTATTTCTCAAACTTCGGCAGCCCTGTTCTCACTGATGAGAACCGACGTCGTTCTTAATTAGGGATATGATCCGCAGGAAAGTAATTTTCTTCAGATTATCTTGCCGAACGATGTAAGCGACCGAGGCCATATTGCGAGAACTAGGGTCGAAAGGTTAGTTTATGTTGATAACTTTGTTGATTAAGAGCTACATGAAATATTAGGGAGGGTTTCGTAACTATCAACGTACTCGTATATTTGCTACTACATATATTCCTTTCTCTTAGTATACGCTTGTCTTTTAAAAGGTTAAATTGAAAACCAACCTATCCATTAATTTTTACTTAAAATTGCCTGCAAACCTTTTGATAAGCCACTGCTAGCCACGGGTCTCTCCCCACAACTTAGGAAGGCCTAATGCATTCTCCACCACGCAGCTCCAACGCAGATTGGTGGAGATTATAAGGTGAGTGGCCAACCGGAGTCGGATAGTTTCGTACCGCCCATAAGGCCTCCGAAAAGTTTTAACGATTGTTATTGAAGGATAACAACGGGAAAACCGGCTTAAAGTGGCCTCCAAAGCACGGAAGTGCGCATGAAGTTTTGCCACTAGCGGTATGGACCTAGCTACAGTCGACTGCCGATCGCGGCAAACATTGCTCAATAAAAATCAACACAAATGATCGGTTAATGCGATAGCCAAACATTTACATGCCCATATACACTCCTTATCCGGACTTTGTGAATCTAATATTTAAGGACATTGAAATATGTATGTATACGTTTAAAAGCTTTGATACATCACAATTAAAATTAACAAGGCTGATTGCTTGACGACATAATTACATAAATCTTATACTCATTTATGTAACGAATTTTAAATATGGTTGAAGTTACTGGTATGCATACGTAATACTATTATATGAACGTTACTTAATAATGTATAATGTAATGCATAATAAGGGCAATAGAAGAGCGAATAAGGAAACCGAATTACAGTATCGGAATGAAATAAAATAGAAATATTCCTCTATTCTTGGAGAAATAGAAAGCGTGCAATGTATAAAGACTTGAGATCAACATAATATAATATCAATAAAAATATAATTTAGAAATAACATAATTTAGGAAGTCGCAAAAACAAATGTATTTTTTATGTTTCAAATTTACATAAATAAAAACATTAGCGATTGTTTACAGATATTAAAATAAAAGTGTTTGAAATACTGCAAAAATATGTGCATATTTACTTGTAACTTGCAATGGAATTTGGATCCTGTAGCATGTTATGTAAAACTTCATGCAATAAATCCAATATTTAAATTACATTCTCCATAAAACCTCATCCTGCATTTAAAGGAACTTTGTCTACATGCTTCACGCTACATTCTCAACGATCATGACTAAACATTTTTACAACTTTTATATAGTGTGAATATTTTGGTTTGCACTGTTCAGACCACGAAAACAATACTATTGGTAACTGAATAGTGCTTTTAAATAATAAAAATTATAAAGCCATTTTTGAAATGTATCATTTTCAACAATCATAAATTTAATTGCATATTATTATCTTTATTTTCAGATGAAAACGACTTTTATTACACACCTGTAGAAAGAAGTTTCGCTCAAGTTCAACCGCCTTTATTTCCAAATAATCGTCCGTCATTCTTCGAACATGGCGACAGTTACCGAGTAACACCAACTGGACAACAACCTTTATACAACGATGGGCATGTGAGGTTCCCTAGTCCAAACTACAACCAAAACCCATCCCCGTTCCAGTCGCCAACAGGCAGGAGTCAATCTGGGACGCAGTATTATGTTAATCAACCAGAATTTACGCCCTCGCAGCGGCAAAGATTTAGGCCAGCTCTACCATTTAATTTCCAACTTGTGCACCCAGCTTCAACAAAAAGGCCCGACGTTTCACAAATACACTCAGTTGCCTACCAAAATGATCCATCAAAACCTGAAACTTTTTTGGGTCAAATAACATTAAATAACCCAGATATTGACTATTTACAAAACAATAGATTTAAAAACATACCATTTGATGGAAATAGCCTAAAAAGTAATGGTCAAACTGGTCATATAGCACATGATGATGAATATGACAATGACAATCAAGACTTATTCGATCATCACAAAGTCACCACATACAATCCTACTAAGCTTGCAAGCAAGCAAAGACTGAATATCAAACCAAATACGTCACGATTTCCTAGCTATAATTCGCCATCTTCAGACAGTAAGAAGAATATCCAGAACGTACCAATACTAAATACATATTCAGATAATACCAACTCAAAACAAAGCGAAAATACTCCTAACGTATATCAGGGTCCATCTACAGAATATAAGTCTGTATTAGACATAGAACCATTGCTTGAAGATGACATCAGTGACATCAGCTCATTTAGAGAACTAATGAAAAATAGTCAAGGGTCATTCGATGTTCAAGTTATAAAGTCGAATAATACAAATAAGACAGATTCAGATGACAGTAAGCCTGATGCAAGTTCTATGAGTGTTGATAACATGTCAAAAATATCGCCTGAAGACTCATTGTCGGTTGAAACATCAAGCGAAAAACAAACATCTACTTCGTCAACAACCACTACTAAAACTGATGATCATAGCCTAGATGACGATGAACATGAAGATGATGTTGAAAGCGAAGAAGAATACGCAGAATATTATGATGAAGTTGACGGAATTGAGGTGAAACATACAACACAGACGCCAGTGACTCATTCTTCTGAACAAGTTACTGATATATATGATGAATACGATGCATCTGAAGAACCCGAAAAAACTACAGAGGAAATTAACACAAATGTAACAGCCTTTGATGTATTAGTCATGAAACCTGAAAAAACAATGGTTAAGGACGACAATTTTAAACACTTTGTGGATACGACTTTGATAGATCAGCCTGATAATGCGAAGGATACTACAGCTCCTAGCCTCAAACTGACATTTTCTAATGAAGATGTAACTTCAATTGAAACACCGTCTATACTAGGACAAGAAGTAGTTTCAGTTGTAACAACAAAGAGTGTAGTTAATGGAACTATTTCTATACCGGATGTAACTTACCCTCCTAGTACGCCCAAATCTACAGGAACAAGTACATCCATGTTGAGTAGTGAAAGTAATGATACATCGCTTGTAACGACCGAAAATTGGATAGTAGTAGCGTCAGTTCAAACAAGCCGAAGCGTTTCAGGAGCCAGATTTTTACCATTCCCAACAGTAGAGCAAGAAGAAAAGAAGCAAGTGTTAACTGATGAAAAGGAGGATGAAGATGATGAAGAGTTTGTAACAAAAAATCCAAAAGATATATCTGGTCAAAGTAGTAGCTCTTCTTCAACTGAAAATATTAATGACAAGCTGGATAGTATACAATCAGAACTTTCAAGTGCTGTTTTATCTGGAAATTTAGATAATGAAAATAAAAATATTGAACGTATTACGGAGTCAACCACTGAGCCAACAACAACAACTATCAAAAGTACAACACCATCTCTTCCTAACGTATTTACATTAAAGAGTACTCAGGTTTCTTCTATCACTGAACGATCTTCACCCGATCCATTACCTGTTCTGATAAAGAAATTTACACCACGAGTAACGACTTCAACAACACCTAAGCCCAAAAAGAAACCATCTTTGGTGACCGTAATGGATGACTTGTCTGGGCTTTTGCCACCAGGTTATAAACCAAGATTATCATTTAAAGACAAACGTACTAGTACCACAACAACGACGACGACAACGACCACGACGACTTCAACTGTACCTCCGACATCATCCACTGTTAGAAATATAATAATTAATGAAACTCAAGGACGCTCATCTGGGATTAGTTCCAAAAATAAAGTTATTATACTTGATGGCAAATCGTTACTTCCTAAAGAATATAAACCCAAAAATAGATCACAAGACGAAATTAACAAAAAGATTCAGAAAGATGATCTTAGTAAATTTTTACCGCCTGGATATAAGCCCCCTGCCGCTGAAATTCCTAATAACAAAGAAACAACCAAAGTAGACGTTCTGGATAAGGTAGAAAAACTTGACATATCGGCATTTTTACCAAAAAATTTCAAAATAAATAGTACATCTGCTACTACTACAGAAAAACCTAAGATCATGAACATTCCTGTAAAACCGGCGCCTATCGACATATCAGCCTTTTTGCCTCCTGGATTTAAACCTAATAGCACCGGAAATAAAGAAGAAATTCCTTTGATAAAAGTTGCTGACATTTCAAGCCTTCTCCCACCAGGTTTTAAATTAAATAAGTCAGATGAAGCTGAAGTGGCCGCTCCCACGACTAAAGCACCCGGTGGAATAAAATTAGTTTTTCCATCTAGACCAGGAGGTAAATCTACTAGAAAAAGTACTACTTCGAGAACAAGTATTGGCCCACCCCCAGTCACACCAAAGATTCAAAAGGGTTGGCCTACAAGGTAAAACAAAACCAAATAAATTAAAACTATTTACTATAAATTTGCAAAGGTATTCAACTGTTACAAATATTTCAGAGCTTCAACGGAATTCACTGGTTGGCCTTCTCCATCCACAACACCGTTTTCCATTGAACGCCTGCTGGAACTTCAACGGAACGCTACATCTACTACACCACTATCAGAACTTAGTACCGAATCTACTACCCGACGTGTAACGACTACAACGACAACGACTTCAGCCCCACCTCCACCTACCACTCCAGGAGTATGCCGACGAGAGTGTGATATTGCAGCTACCATTAAAATAGTTTCAGGTAAGGCGACATTTCATTTTTTCCTAAAGACAATTATTATTTAGTTATTATTTATTTTGTTGTACTTACAGTATTATTGTTTATTTTTCTTGCAAAGTAATGACACGTGTCATTTAAATTAGCAGGTAAAATTATAAAGCTTAAAATAATGTTGTTTATTTTTACAGGAGTAAAATGGGTGCCAGAATTGCTCGATCAACATACGATAGAATGGCAAAGACTGGCCAAGGAGGTTAAAGAAGAGGTAAAAATGAACAAAAGCTTTTTGTTATTAACTGCATGTACAAGTATATTGATATAGTATAAGTATATTGATATACTTGTACACGTGCCAAAATGTTATTAATAATCGTTATCTCTATATTCGTAATATAATATTTAATAAAATGTGTAATTATGATATGACTTATTATGAACTGTTACTATAAACGGTCAATAGTAAATGCTTTCGATTCCCAAAAGATGATTATTCAGCCCACATTATTATTGGACTTTTTGTTTACTAGCGGTATTAGAGATATTTTATGTTACGAAGTTACGAAAGTAGTTAAAGTGAATTACTGGATGGAGTTAGATAATTAATGGATCGACATCGATAAACTTAGCTTTTAAAGACGCCCTAACATATGCCAATTTTCCAAAAAATATATTTATTTCGTCGCAACAAAGAAGTATAAGTTTTGGAGGCAAACACACACATCTAATAACAAGTATTTTAATGAATATCGAAAACGAACACACGTTTTCGATATACATTACAATAAAGAAAAATCACTGAATTACTCGGTGCTTACTGATCTCAGTAATGATTTTCAGCTCAATTCCGTCTACTCAAAATCTGATTTACTCAGCAAATGGTACAAAGGTATCCGCATAGACGGATTTAGTCAAGGCTCTGTACTGGTCGACTATTTTATCGAACTAAATGAAGTCGAAGAGAAAGTGGATACTTTGAAACTTAAAAAAATATTCCATAAGTCTCTTCACGAAGCTAAACCAGGTTCGGTTCTAGAAGAACAAAAAACAGAAGAACAATTTGATCCTGACATGATGCTGGGTGACCAACCCGACGAAGATAGAATGAGAAAAAGCAACGAAAAGATGACAAAAACCATCGATAAATCAGCTGGAAAATTGGAAATAGGAAAGTTTATTTTGGATCCGGCGTATACAGAATTTATTGGTAAATATTCGTATTTATTTCATTATATATTTTAAATTACTGTTGAAAATTATTATACTAATAGTAATATTTGTTTAGAACCATGAAACATTTTTATTCTTTAATTACATCGTATTGTGTTTCTTTTTCAGTGTTGCCGAAACGCGAAGAACCAACTATCGAAGAACCTGAGGAGGAATCGTTACTACCACAATGGGGAATAGCTGTTATCGTCATAGCTCTTGCTTCTCTTCTATTTGTCGTTATCTTTGGGGTCACTGTGGTGCGTACCGTACTCGTAATATGAATTTGACAACCTAAATATAACCTGTTTCGTCTATATGATATATATTAATATAAATTTTAGCTAGTCAATCTGCAGAAGAGTGCCAAAACTAAGCAGCCGATTCCACTCAGTGAAGACATGCTTCGTGAATTGGACAAGAGTCACATGGGAGGTTTCGACGACATGCATCAAATGAAGGAGCGAGATCTACCTTATCTCCCTTCAGGAAAGGTAATTGGATGTATCAATTAATTACATGTATCAAACCCTATTATTATCAATGAAATCGATGACATATTTGTACTAAAATTGATTTATGAGTGAACAATGAATTCTGTATAAATTTTAGAATAATATGGTACTATTGCACAATTACTTATTAAGGTACAAAAAAACTAGTAACAATAAGAACAATTTTTAAGTTCAGTAAGAGAAAGGTCGCGTACAAGACTTCAGTACTTCAGTAGCTGTCAGTAATTCTTAATTATTGGCAAGAGTAGTTCAGATATATAACTTGATTAAAATACGCAAGAATGGATAGGTTAAACAAACAAAAATGATAAGAAGTATTATTGTTTCCTGCTTTCTTTTTATATTATACGATTTTGTGCATCTACAGACATTCAAATTGCCTTAGTTTTAAAATTATATTTTGTATATCCAGCGCATGTCAACGGCGTTTATTGAGCAGCTGGCGTATCCAAATCCTGGCGACTCTTGGCGGTCGGAATGGACTCCACAGCTCCAGAAATATATGCAGCACTATACGCCAGACTCTGGGCGTGGTTCGCAGATATACGGAGCTACAGGAAATGGTTACGGGTAAGTTTTATTAGAATATCATAAGAGATATATTCGAGTATCGTTGTACCGTAAAAATATGTAGTCAGTCCGTGTAACATAATATAGCTATGTGTGCGTCCAAGGATTCTATCTTGAGAGTGAACTGAACGACTGACGTATTTTCTCTCAATCGAGAATTTAATTTCCGCTTGGAATGTTGTACTTAACAAGACGTTTTTCTGAAATGTTTTTCTTTCTTTTTCATTAGCTACGGCGGAGGATCGCAATTATACGGGCAGGCAGGCGGCGGCTCTCAAGTGTATGGGTACACTGGGGAGTACCCACGATCACACTTCTCACGGCGTCGCTCCGACTACGACAGCAATTTCTAGATATTTCTCGAATTAACCTGACTAGACTCTTGACAATATCAAATTTTAAATCTCAAGTTTAGAAACTCTAGAATATTCAATAGGTATCATCTTCATCGTAGTTTTTCAAGTCATACCAGCACCTAACATCGGTAACCGGTTGTGAAATAGGTATGTTTCAACATTATTGCTGTAAAGCAGAAAATAGTAGAATTCTTATTTAAAAGAAGATTATTCAATAGAAATTTAGCAAACTTAGTCCGGCCTATTTAGGACGACATACAGTGCCAACTAAATTATTTATTTTGCTCTTGATATTTGTATAGAGAACCGAATATTGCGACAAGGCTTTTGTGGTTAGCTCCTTCGATACTTCTTTACGGCTGTTTTAAAGTCAACGTATCGAAG
>DWJS01000780.1:0-10242 GCA_018248975.1 Codatractus imalena | reverse complement strand
AGCTTTTTAAAACTAAGAAGTCCTGTGTAACGTGTATCACCGATCCAATTATCATAGTATAAACTCTGTGATAATTTCAAGTGTCTACCTATAACAATTAATATGATAAGGCTCCATGACAGACAGCAGTGCCCTCTGTGCCCACACTAAAACCATATAAGTATCCTATGACAGACACACGGTAGCGCCTTCTATGGGAAGACAACACTAAAACCATACAAATATCCTTAGCTACCCCTCTGGCAGGCCGCGAGCACGGCCCGCGCGGCGCGCTCGCTGTCGCTGGCGGGGGGCGGGGCGAGGCGGGGGCGGGGCGTGCTGGCGGCCGGCCCCTCGCGCGTGCCCGCTGTGCGCACGCCCGCCGCCGCGCCGTAGCCCGCTAGCGCTAGGATCTGTGGAACGACGTTTATGTCGTTATTCATTGATAAATGTAAACTGGGGAAGGTCATTTCAATGGGGGTTCATCTGTACGCCGTAGCCAGCTAGAGCTAGGATCTACAGAACGATGTTTATGTCAATTCATGCAAATTGGGGAACGGCGGTCATTTGGTTGTAGATTACGTTGCGTTACGTTTTAATTAAAGTAAATAAATAAATAAATAGAATATTTTATGTATAACATGGGTATTATTGAAAGATATTTCTTTCGCTATTTCTTGCTAAATTTTTTGTATAATATGTGTGTCATGAAATTTCTTCCGCCACTTCTTCTCTATAACTTATCACATTACGAAGTGTTGGTAGATTATAGAGATGCAAAAAGAATCCAGTAAATAATCTACTTTAAGTAAATGATATCTCTGTTGGTTCCTAACTATAGAGAAGAAAGAGCAAGGGTAGGGAGAGGTAAGGAGTTCCATCTTGCTTTTGTATCTCATTAGCCAGGCCAAGAATTTAGTACTAAATACCCCAATGTTAACAAATTATTATTCTTTAACTACTGTTGCAACTGATTATAATTTTCATAATTCTATCTATTATTACTATTAAGATCTATAACTCAAACCTGAATACAGCAGCGCTTAACAATGCTGTTATTAGGCAGAATAGGGTTGGCAGAATGCCTCTGAAATCGAATCACGGCCAATTCTACCTTCATACATTAATATTTATTTATAAAAAAACCAATACAAACCTCAATAATATCCCGCGACATAGTATTCACATCTGGCATATAAGGATAGAGGCCAGCATCTTCGTCCATTAGCACCGAATTCAAGTAACTGAACACATTGGGCGGTTCCGCACAAAAATAGTTCGGTTCCACCAACTTTTTCAGCACGCCCTCGGACATTTGGGACTCTTCTTCGTCAAACTCCAGCGCGTACTCAGTAGGGAAGTCTAACCAGTAATGGTTGACGTACTTGTCCAGACGCAAATCCTTTGCTATTTGGTATAAAAACGAGGAGAGCGGCTTGCGATCCGTGTGCAACAGAGTGTTCAGTTTTATGTCTTCATATACCAAATGGAAGGAATAGAACACTTGTAATGTGTACGGGAATAGTAATGCATTGGTGTTGAATTGTACTGGTTTCCCTATGTTATCGGTGTCAATCGTCCTCCCTGGCTTGGACGGTTTAGACGCAGACTGTATTGGGTTCAAATTCAACGTATTAGCGAGAGAATTCCCGATGGTCACATGCAGTTTCGAGTTCAGTAAGTATTCCCAGTCATCTGGAGTCCCATCACTTGATGTCCTCTGTTTCTTTGTGACGACTTCTCCGTGTTCCTCGTCTGTTATCTGGTTCAGTTTCTCCAGGTCGTAGCCGAGCAATGAGAGGAGGAGGTTGGAGAACATGGACCACTCTTGCTCTGGAGTTAAGTCTTGTGTACCCGGCGCGTTGCGGACGCCGTACCATTTTATAATCACCTGAAATTATCGTAAGAAATTATATAAATGCATAACATATAATATATACGATGTTTGTTTGTCTTTTATATAGAGTAGTATCAAATTAGATCTGAGCGACGTCTACAAAGGCATTCTTTAGTTGTCTCCTAAGCTATGGGCAGATATATTATGAGGACATAGGTTAAGATTTGGAAAAAAAAAATGTAGTTCATGTTTAACCAGTTTGAATCAGATTTGCAAATTTGATAATTTGTCACATCCTTTTACGTTTTATGTTAGGGTACAACGTGGTATACTTTAATTAGGGTTCCATCAAATGAGATGAAAAATAACAGAGAAAGGCTTGCAGTATGTCAACGAACTTTTCATGTTGCAAATGTCCATAACATGTCCATAGCACCATTTAACGTCAAGTGATTCAACTTCTCGCTAAGTGCAATTATAAAATAAAGAAGAATAAATTTGTATGTTTCACCTATTGCTGTGTGGTTTAATAAGTACTTTTCTCTTTTTATCTGTATACATGAATATACAGATGAATATTGCATCTCACCTGCATAGTAACATCCTTAGGTAAAGTAGTCCCAAGAGCGGAGCAGCATCGATTAATCAGCGATGACCACGTGACCGTTGGAAGTTCTATACGGTACAACTGACCCGATTCGAAGGACAGAGTCATGCGGTTGCCGGTCGGGTCACACAGACCGCGAAGACCTGGAAATTATATTCATTACCTATACTTTTGAATACATAATAAATATGAGTTTCTTTCTGAGAACAGAAGAAATAATGGTACTCATAAGTGGCTCTACTGCGAATTCAAGACCTCATACAATATTTTATTAGTGTTAATTTTTGTTCTTGCAAAAGATATAATGAGAAAGTATTATATGCCAATAAAACAAACAATAAATTTAAAGAGAACATTCATCACCATTTATATTTTTCCGGGCGTAAATGTATTGAACTATTCAGTGCTTTAGCGATTTACTAGAGATATTCACTGGTGTTATTTAGTATTATCTTATAAAATAAGAAAAAAATTAACTGGTGTATCTGTGTTCTTTTTTGTATCGTATAAAGTTAGCAAAGAAGCATGCTGTCAACCTGATGACTAAGATGTTCGCATCGTCTTTAAGTATAGACGCCTCTCCAAACCCAAACACAAAAATTGCTTTACGGAGGATTATCAGAGTGGCGGTACCTCCCCGGTCGAACTAAACGCGTTCTACCATCTGGTGTCTGTGTGTGTGTGAGTGAATGTGGGTGCGTCTGTGTCTGGCTGTGTGTGTGTGAGTGTATGTGGGCGCGTCTGTGTCTGTCTCTCTCTCTGTGTGAGTGTGTGCGCGTGTGTGTGTGAGTGTGTGTGCGTGTGTGTGTGTGTGTGCGCGTGTGTGTACCCATGCCGTCGCGGTGGTGTCGGCGCGCGGCGGGCGGCGGGTGCGGCACGGGGGACAGCAGGTGCAGCGCGGGGTCGTCGGGCGCGTCCCGCCGCGCCGGCAGCAGCGACGAGCGCCGCGGGAACGGGGACGGGAAGGGCCGCGCGTACGGCGACGCCAGCAGGCGCGCCAGCACGCCGCCCACGTGCACCTGGTGAGGCGTGCAACTTCGTGAGACTGTGACGTTTTGCGCCATGGAAGCGCTTTTGATAAGTGCATTATTGTTACTGTCTCCAAAACAGATACACCACTTCCTAAGTTCTCAGAATACTCTCACTCTATTCAGTATATTTTTTTAAATGTTAAAACATTTATAAGCGAAGTGTCAAAAGAGAAATATAGTATGGGTATCGTACAATTTTTTTCAGTAGCCATGACTTTTTTAGTCATAAAAGAAAATACAGATACTTCCTACAATGATAGCCCCACACTAGAATTTCCTATGTCGTGTACACACTCAAATACCTATATTACTGGTGGACCGGGAATCGAACCCGGAACTCCCTGCATTTCAGACCAGTATAGTGGCCTAGTGACCACCACGCCGATTGTCAAATGTTTACATTCTACCATATTTTACACTTACACTCAATTTTCTTACTTGACAATACTTCTTTAAACTTCAATTCTTTCTTTCAACTCTTTAAACTACAATCAACTTATCAACAAAATATCTAAAATGCATACTACATTACAGACGTCATTTCAACTATACATTAACGCTTGTATAACGTAAACAAAACTTACCTTGCCCACAACAGAGTTTCCTGACTGTAAAATAATGTTACCAGATTCATCAATCAATGCAATCATTTTCAAATGTTCCAACACAACTGCGTCTTTTGCTGACACTGTCGACACAGAACCCACGATCAAATTCGTCTTCGTGGAGTGTCCATGGGCGTGTGACTTCTGCAGTCTCATTATTTGAAGCTTGTTCACACCAGCCACTTTCACCATGAAGGATAGGAAATCGTGTCCCACTAAATCGGTGTGGAGGAACGTCTTCATATCATTAGAACCCTCAATAGGATCTCTCCGGATGACTTGGCTGTCGGTCCAGATGTGATCCAAGCATATGTCTGGGTATAAAGGAAGCGATGGCGGCGCCGCAACCGTCGTGTTTCCCATCATTGAGGTTGAGGACGCTTGTCCTATAGACGCGTGAGGCGATAAGCCTTGTTGATGGAATATATTCGCCATTGGACTGTTTTGTCGTGACCGAGTCGGTGTAGACGGGCCCTTTTTGGATTGTAGCGGGCTGCCTCCGATCCAGCTAGTGGCGTTCCTCCCAGCGCTGTGCATCGGACTGCCAACAAAGTCGTACGATTGGCTGAACACTGTCGAGCAGTTGTTCAAATTCGGACACATCGCCAGACACTCGTCCCGGACCGCTTTCCGGATCTTCCATAACGAATGAGTGCCTAGCTTCCAGTCGTAAATTAATATTATGCTAGGGTCGGTGCTGACGTAGATTATTTGTAGGTCACCATCGTTGTAATATTGCAAGCCTTGTGCAGAGGATTTCATCAAAATGGGCGTGACTTCGTCCAACGGGTGCGACAACGAGAAACACGTCGGCAGCGGGCATTCCTGGTCATATCCGTATAGGGATTCGGCGCGTAACCTCGCACTCATATTCGCGGGAAATGTTCTCGATTTCGAGAAGGTACTATTGTGCGATTCGTTTAGCTTATGAAAGGATGTTGGGAAAACTGAATTTTGAAAGGTAGGCATTGCGTCCTTTTCTAAGAACACCCCGTACTTCATTGGCCAAACTTTCTTCACTTGGAAGGGTACATTCGTTATGTATTCCCTGCCGTCAGTAGCGAACACTCTCATGCACTTGTTATCAATCAAGACTATGGAAGGCATGACTTTGCTCTCTATATGTTCGGTTGTATCCTCGATCTTGATGTTTTTCTTCACATCTCCAATTTGTGAGTTTAGGGCATCGATGAGCATAGTATTATTGATGGAAACATGGAAGTCCGCGAAGGTAGCGTGTTTAATGGGGTTTTCGATGGTATAACAGGCGATAGTTTCCCTGTGTTCCGCGCCAGATAATTTTGTAGCTGGGGTGGAAATTAGACCTAGAATAAGAGTAATGGATGTTAAAAAAGTCAAACACTACCTACCTACATACAAACTATTCTACTGTTGTGTAATAAAAGCATAATTATAAGAATAGCAGATGCACAATCTTTTATAAACAAAACAAATTTTGACACATAATTAGGGATTACTTTAACAACAATATTTCTTATATTGTATTAGAATTATTTCCGTGTGCTATTTAATTTAACTGGAACAAAACCAAATATGAGTAGTAATAGAATGTTAAAATATAAAACAAATACTTTTTAAATACTGCTTGTATTAATTAGTATTCACAAATAATGGAATGGACACAAATCCAAATATACATGTTTACTATAATAATAATAATAATAATTCTTTATTTTTTCCTGTTCACAAAATTATATTAAACAGTTTACATCATCATGACATACATACACAGTCATGCACATGTATGTACAGGTACACGGTCAATCGTAAGTAAGTTGTGAGAGGCTGGAGTCCGTACTAGGACAGCCTGTATGACATTATTATATTGACTTTGCCATTATACAGCAGGAAATAAGCCTCCATTAAGTTGTGCCACAACACCCGCTCCTCTGCTGACCTCATTCAGCATTCCTTCTTAAGATCGTCAGTCAAACACTACACGTTGTCTTACACTACGTCTCCCGAAGTCATTCGAAGACTCGCCCGTCCCAACGGCCATCAGTCCTGCGACATTTGTGACTAGCCGAATGCGAATTTAGATGGCTAACTCTTTGAGCTATGTCGGTTAATTAAGTTCTTCCTGGTGCCACATTTCCTTATTGTTTTATTTTATCCCATAAAGAATCTTCAGGCATAGCTCGTCCCGTAGCTCGCGGAGTTTTTAACGCGTGGACAAATCGTAATGTCAGAGTCCAAATGTTGACTTACTTATCTACGTATTATTAAAGTATTATAATTTCAGCCAAATTAGTTGAAATGTAAAAAGGGGGTAAAAGGCGTAAAGGTTTATGTTTTTCATGCTTACAAGAAGCTTGTACAAAGAAGGAAAAGTGCAATGAAAAGTGGCTATGACTAATGTCCTCACTATTCGGACGAATTAGACAACTTAATAGTGTCCTAGTGAAGATCGATTTCTCGCCATAACCGACGCCAATATTCGGCTGTTACCACAACCTTCGAATCAAGATTAAGTCAAAGCCGAAGGGCTAAAATGACCAAGAAATTCAGTTCAATGTTGGTTAAAGATGTTGGTTATAATAGTTTTAATAACATCGATTTAAATATTTAAATCCTTTATATAAAAAAACTTCTAGAGATGGTTAAGATTACCTTGTAACTTGTCTACTTATACTGGTTGGCTGAGCGTGTACACAACGCAGTGTGAAACCTACGTCGCCTTCTCGTGCATTCGTAATATTTCGTTCAATGTTCACGATTGCTAGAAACCATTCTTCTTCGTTCATAACTTCGGTCTATTTTGACGAAAGTCGATGGTTTTGCCGTATTTTTTCCGCAGGACCGATCCCAAAGTCGAAGTCGAAATTCCATTTGGACTCTATAATTTAATAACAGTAGGCACGCATATCGGCCTTTACGTAAACCAAAGTTATTACTTTTATTACAAATAAATTTACTTACTTGCGATACATGTTTATTCAGTTGATAGTAGTTAAACAGTTATACAGTAACATTGCTTATCACTAGACTTTGATTCATATTACGCTGCCGCTGCGTATTATTCATTAAGTCGCAACATTTATCATAACAGAAAATAGACGTGAAGATACTCAAGCTTCATTGGCTATTATAAGAACTTATTAAGAAGCCATTATCTACCCGCTCTTCGGACGCGAAAACTCCTATGATATGATCATTTTTGTCTAAAATTGGCCATAAGCCAAAGGATAGATTTACAGGGATCATGATCCAACTCTCTCGAACTACAATAACTACAATAATTACGAAGTTTAATGCAGTTAAGACATTGATTAATTGAATACCATATGAGTTGTAATATCGTTTGAGTCAAATAGATAAATCAATATCTATACAAATAAATAAACTTGGAGTGTCTGTTTGTAATAATAAAATAACCACTTTTTACTACATGCATATTAATATATACACGGTACATATAACAAAACATTTTGTATATATTGTCTGTCTGTCTGTCTATTTGTTCCGGGTAATCTCCCAAATTACTGGACCGATTTAAATTATTTTTTCACCAATCGTAAGCTACGTCGATCGTAATCGAAATCATCGAAAGTCTATATTTTATTTTGAAAAATATTAGGGATACTCAAAAAATTGCAGTAATATAACTCAAAGAATTGAAATCTTTACTATAAAATTCGTTATTTGGCGTGCGCTGAATTGTATTAATGTTACATAAAACAATGTACTACGGAATTTAAGTACTCATTATTACCTACAAATAAGTCCGCAAGGGCATATACCTATCTGTCATAGATAATTAATAATACATGTTAGACATTTTACGATTTATCTATGATTTTGTCTTCAGTTAACATTTTACATACATTCTTTTTACATATTAAGGTCCACGCGGACGAAGTCGCGGGCACCAGCTAGTTAGAAAATAAGTTTCTGTGATCGATGCTTTTTGATCTAGCGGAGTAGTTTTTAGGGTTCTGCAACGGAAGGGTACCGACGGGACACCATTACTAAGAGTCCACTGTACGAGGGCTGTATGCTTGAACCGTAATAGTACTAGCTAGTACTTTAAATATACACAGTGTACTAAGGCTATTAAAATAACACATGATAAAAACAAAATGAAGAACAGAATATAACCCGTAAAGGAAATTATAGTTACATTGTGACTTTTAGGAATCTACCCGCATCTACTTTTACCCTAAGTACCTACACATATATAAATTACTGTTTTATAACAGAGGGCGCACATTCCACTGTTGTAAACTACAATGATATATAGTTGCAGCGCATGCCTTGTAGCACTCATGGAAAATATAAATAAATGTGTATTCTTAAATATTGTATTGGTACTGAACCCTTCGCGTAAGAATGCGAATCGCACTTGGCCGCAGGATAACTGCACTCGCAGTTATCGCCAATTTCTAATTCACACATCAAATAATCACTTGCAAAATCAGTCTTGTACCCACCTGGACCTTCCAAGATCCTAGTCATACATATGAATACGTCCTTGCTACATATGTCGACATAAAAAACCCCCGTCACAAAGTAATCTAAGTTCGCCACCTAAGGAATTGGATAGTTACCATTTAATACCGCAATCCATATCAGAGACGTGAGAAACAGAACTTGAACGTATTAATCATCTCCGGCTATCAGTGGCGCCTATTTGCGGACAACCGAATCAGGGCTGCCAACCGCTATCAAATCCTACTTTGGCTCGGATTCGTTTCAACCTCAATTGAGATCACCGCAGAAAGCTAAGCTTGAGATAATCGTGTCTGAAATAAACTTCTTACCCCGTTCTCATCGGGACAGTTAATGAGGGCTAGACGAAAGACGTAATCGACTGATGCCTATTATCATAAATTTTCCCTACATTTAATCTTTCCTTAAAAACCCTTATCCCTTCATTAGGAAACCCTTATATTTACCATCATCCTAACAGTCTTCCTTACAGGTACTAACGCGATAGGAAACAACTATAAACTCGCACACGATGGGTTTCGTAAAACCGTCATTAAGATCTAGAAAAAACACGAAATAAATCCACTTTGTACCGGCAAGGGGACAATGCACAAATAAAGCCGGACATCGTAATAAAATACTACCATACCACACTTTATGTGGGAACTCACGTCACCGAAACGTCACCGCAATCTCAAAATATTTGTTGAGGACTGACATATTTAGCTTTTTTTCTGCAGCTTTTAATTTATTTCTGTTTCAAATTATTCGCCACTGTTAGCCACGGGTCTCTCCTCACAACTGGAGAAGCCCTCGTAGAGAAAACCGTACCGATATTTAAATCTCTAATCGAATTTGAGCAGTTCCCTGCTGTGTCTTCGAAATCCAAAGTCGTATGCCAATAAAATTAAAACGAACTTCTAATATCCCTTTTCAAGATCCCGAATTCTGTGATATAAAAAAAATGACCAAATTTAACTTCACCTTTATGAAGTCGGTTGAAAACACTTCGCTCGCTGTTTTTTTACAAATATTTTAAACTAAACCAATACCAGTTCAATAACAGTCATCCAAGAGGGAAGTTAGATTTAAAACTAGACATTTAATATCAGTTAACCAAAAGCAATAAAAATCTGTTCTCCATTTTTACCTCCATTCAAATATTCAAAACTCATATTTTCCCAAATAACGCTTGAACATTCCCACCTGCGTCGCGACGCTGCGATGGGCGCGTTCGTAACTAGAGCGTAACGAACGCTCGGTACATATTAAAAGTAAAAATACTAAGAAGTCGCAACGGGGATGAAACCCCAAAGGAAATTTACGCGTACTGTCGTTGTTTACGTAGGAGCGCGCATAGCCCCGCGGCTTGTTTAGATCTTAACCAATCTAAAGTTAAACAACGTCGGGTGCGCTCGGTAGTTGGATGGGTATCCGCTAACAGCTTAATTCATGAGCACTATCATATTTCAGAGGGCACGATAATCCGTTGGTCCCGGTTATTACACTTAAATAGTAGACGTTAAGCCATGTTGGAGGCCTTATGGGCGGTTTGAAAAGATCCGATGCGGGTTGAGCACTATAGTACACCCCTCCACCAATCCGCATTGGAGCAGCGTGATGGAATATGATACAGGCCTTCTCAAGTTGTAAATAGAGACCTGTGGCTAGTAGAGGCATATAAAAGGATTGCAGGTACCCTTTTCAAATGATTACAAAAAATAGGAGCTTCTC
>DWJS01000779.1:0-10243 GCA_018248975.1 Codatractus imalena | reverse complement strand
AAACGATTATTGAAACCATAAATTTATCGAGTACGATTCTTTTTGAGAGAAACCTTGAATCTATTTGGCGCGTTAACGAATCGATAGTGACTAGGCCGAAATTGTGTTCTCGTAACGCTAGTAAACAGGTTGTTTACCGTTCACACAATCTACGAGTAGATAACGAATGTGTCAATATAAACCTTATTAATTATATTTGTATATTTGCCATTCATAATACAATGTTGAATGTACTTTATAAATAGCTCACAAAACAAATATAATGATGCACCTTAACAGTCATCTTAAAAGTTTCAGCGTGGCGCCGATGAAGCAACTTCATTAGAATAAATCTACAAGCAAGCAATACAAAGAGATTACTTAATCAGCAATATAAAGTACTGCGTAGTTTTTAATATCCGCCTTTATTTCCTCATTTCTAGATCGGTTTCGTACAATTTGTCTGAGGGGTGTTACCTCCATGTAGCATAATTATGCCTATTTTATAATGTCACATAACGTGTGATGAAACGAGATTTTACCACACGATAGAGGCAAGTAATGGTCACAATGAAATTTGTCATCACAAACTTGTACCTCATTACTCAAGTTCTGAGATGTGTTAAATCAGATTTAGCTTTAAAAATGACAGCGAATCCCTTAAACATCAAATAATACCACGAGTGTATTATCATTAAACTATATTTCCTATCCTCATATCATATTTTGTGTTCAGCCAATTTGTAAATTAATTATCCTATAGCTGTATATTAACAATATCTTACTCTTTGCAGGTAATGGCGAGATGCGATTGATGTTGCCGGCTGCATGACCCTTCGAGAGCTTCCCGTAAGCTGTAAGTACAAGTGACTTGGCCAATATTCTCCGTAAAATACAATAGAACCAACTCTTACTAAATAATGACGCACGCAAGCACGAACAGAACCCTTACTAAATAATGACGCACTGACGAAATTGTGAAGGAAAACACGTTTTAAATAAAGCAGAGGTTCCGTTTTACGTAACTCATTTCATGGTTACCACTTAGAATATACGTCATGGTTTTACGAAATTTTCTTTTAGTTGAGAGTTTCATCCCCAGAGTACGGCCACTTTCCATAAGATAATATCTTGGTCAACACTGGCTGGCATGTGAATGACAAATAAAAGAAATATGTAGCAAGGTAATATAGCAAGAGCAAAATGAGAACAGGTCTAAATAGCAAGCTTGCGTCCGACGGCCCATCTGGATATAAAATACCAGTCAAGCTGCAAATAGAAGCCCTAGGTTCCGTGTATTATGCAAAATTAATTCAAAGTATGTACGAGTACTTAGTTCCGAAATAATTGAAATCCGAAATGATCATCATCAGCCCTCTTCCTTTCGGTTGTGCCATGACCTGCTATTGAACCGATAGTCTTTTTTGATTGAGATCACTACGGAACCCTAACAACATCAGCCAAGTGCGAGTCAGACTTGCACACGGTTCCGTACCAACGTCATTACTATCGTAGGTAAGAACGCGGCACGATTTTAGCGACAACAGCAACAGATACAAATACCACCGAAACAAAATACCTACACACTTTCTGTGGGTATTCGCAAATCGCCGCAATGGCAAATTACAGTTCATAAGATACCGGTTCGACTGTGAAACGGTCTTCCTGCTCACTATTTCAAAATCATTAAACATCTGTAACTTGATCATTTGTAAATATTTAAATCGATTTATATATTCAAGTACTATGATTATCTTCTTAAAATCCTATTATTTGTTACTTTTTTCTTTCCGTTTTCCCTTCTATCTTTTCTGTAATATTTTTTGTATATTTCTACATAGCCTTAATTTTTTTGTGCACTGCCCCAAGGTTAGCTGCTTAAAAACTCTATTTAGCATTAAGTCAGTCTTTTGTACCACTATTTTTTATTGGTAAATAAGGTGTACCTACAGACGGACAAATGAATGGCGGAGCCATAATAATAGTCACGTAGGCACCCTTTGGTCACGGAACCCTAAAATTGAAGCCTCCATAAGTAACTTTATGAGCCCACTTCGAATGTAGGCGGCCTTGTCATTGACCACAATTCGGGGTGAACTGGCTCCGGTACTGAATTAGCTCATGTGAAAACAAGGGAAAAAACTGCCTAGTCCTTTGGATTTTTTGCTATTGAAAAAAATAACAGGCGTTTTATGTGACGTGAATATTTTTTTATTAAAGTATTTGCTCAGTGCAATGCGCTTATACTTGAAATTTTGACGATACGATGCTCCTAAGATTTTAGGCTTTTGGTTATTTGCCGAATGATTTATTTTATTTATTTATATGTTTTATTGTGTATTTATTAGTTGTCAAACTTTTGCCTGAAAGACACGTACGTTGATCTAGAATTTTATAGTATTAGCGGATGAAATTATGCATGAAATATTTTGCCAATTTATCGAATTCATATAATTATTAAAGAATTATATAGGTTAATATTTTTACTTTCATATATATTTCGTTAATTATGTATATTTTTACCGAACTATGAGTTTTCCTTGCAGATTATTTTGTAGCGAAAACGCTCTTTATTGTTCCTTATTGCGGGGAGCCCAGGTTGTTTGATTGAGAAAACTTCTCGAACCTTAAGAAAGGGAATCCCAAAACTAGCTGTCTATATGTTACATTCGGATCTTCCCGAAAGTAAATTCGGCATAATTATTAGTTGAAACTACTTACTTAATTTTTTAAGGGTTTTAATAGTGTTTAGCTATCGAATGATCAACAACGTTAATTTTTCCTAGCCTATTTTAAAACGACTGATTAGAGTGAGAAGCGGCTAGAATCTGTAAGTTCTGGTTTGGAAGGTGTGGTACGATAGAGTTGTATGAGTTATTCCAACTTAGTTCTCAGACATAGCGGTAGCGGTAGAGTACTCCAACCCTATCACAGGTTGATTTCAAGTGTACATGGGCGGCAGTGGCCACTTACCATTTCGTGGATCGATTGATGAATTGCTACTATTGTTATAAAAAGAACATTTATAAATGCATCTGAGTAGAGTTTGGCCCAAAACTTCTAACACTACAGATTTCGTTCATACGGAATATATCTCAAGAATCAAACAACGTTACAATAAGAATAGTTACTTTATATGCGCGCCCGCCAAGTATAATAATGATAGTTTAATTACAATTAGTGAGGTCGACTACTGCAGTGTTCATTGCCATCCAATGCACTTCCGCAGTGCCAAGAGCGAGTGAATGAACCTGTTGCCATTTTATTGCTGCTATAAAATGGTACATAAAAGTTTCGTGTCAACTGGCCAAATAATGTACATAGGAATTTGAATGAAACTAGAAACAAAAAACACTTATTATTAAATTTTATTGTAGTCTGTTATTTTTAATTCAAAAACAACTTTCATTGATCTATCCCGCTATATATTTCCAAAAAAAATGGTCTGGACACGCCCCAGACACACGAAGGGTTCGCGAACCACCATCCAAAATTCAACCCTACTTATTATTCGTTATATTTTCCACAAGAGTACCATACGACATGCGCGCCACGAAAATTATCAGGTACTATTATTTTTCAAGGATAGACAGTCGGCCAGCGGAGTTTTAATAATGAGGTCCTGTTGGAATTATGTACAGAACTCTAAAATCGGGATACCCCCTATTGATGCATTTTAAAGCCACTGATCAAAAGGCTACAGTGACATAAAATTACTTCAGTTGAAGCTTTCACTCTACACAATGTTGTAATTATGACCATGGTTAAACGTGGTCAAAGGCTTGTCGAAACCACGTCTACCATACACAAATGGTCCAGTAGATTGTATATGTTACCATATTTGATGGCTCAATAGCCACCTAATCGATCAATGTGTATTAAACCAGCCGGTGTAGTCAAGGCAAGCGACACGCCGAAACCGACTAATGACTGATAAATAGATTAAATCTACGAGGAAGTATCGTAACGTGCACGATTCGTCCTAGCCAGCCCTTGTTCGCGCCACACATATACACACGCGCGTATAAACACACACACGCACGTAAACAAACAAGCGTGAGAACACGGGCACACATGTCGACGCATACGCACACACGCTCAACAAAATGGCCATGAGATAACTGACATCACAACAAGGTCCCCGCCGGTTAGTACGGTCTGCATAAAAAGTGTGAAAAATATGCATTAGAGTCAGCAAAACCCTTTATGTGAAGACATGGGTGATTATACAAAACTTATTTAGATACGGATTGAGTAGAATTGATATATATATTTACATCCACATAAATTAAGATAGTAACAACAAGTTATCGGAATATTCTGATCAATTAAATTATGTATATGATGCATGTATAAATTACATCTGTGTGGCACATATCAAGGGTCAAACAAATCACAGTTGCCGCATGATATAATTGCTATAATATCAGTGTAATTGATATCGTTAATGAATCGTCCTTTACTGCTTATAGCTTAGTAAATGTTTTTCAATGATACAACAAGTCTTAAATGCCAAATAATATTAAATTATAGGACACTAGTTTGTTGTACCAGTTAAATGAAATTAAATGCTTATGTACTTTTTTATTATGCTCATGTACTTTTAGAAAACCCGCGTGGCGGTGCGGTTACCACACCGGTATGACAGGTAAAGGGTTCCGGGTTCAACCCCCGGCCAGTCAGATTTCTGTTCTGGGTCTGGGTTGGTGTAAAACTTTTGTGTGTGTACATGGTGCCCACGATACAGGGAATCCTAGTTTAAGGCTATGAATGTAGAGAGATATGTGTATTGAGATAAATAATATTGTTATTGTTATTGTTATTGAATTGGAAGCAAACCAAAAAAAAATGTTTGTTGACGGTACTCACGTGCCGCGAGCATGCTGCGTGCGCTGCGTAGCACACAGTACAGGCAATGACGATGTTTGTTTGTACCCAAAGGTTGTATTGTTTTTAACGAATTTATGTACCACATCAAGTATTTAGCTCTCTGTACTTCTACATGTATTGTACTAATCTAGTATCGAATGGAAAGGAAAACAATGAAAATATCACTGAAAATTTTTAGTCTTAATTTAAATATATCTATGCTTGTTTTAAGTTTTTTTCTTAACTATACGCAAAATATTTCATTCGTTTTCTAGGTTTATTACTTTCCCGGTAGAACTGATCGATAAAAGATAGATTAAACTTTTAGCTTTTTCAAGAAAAGCTCAAGATTTATCAAAAGCCCTTCTTCTTTTATTTGTATGATTTATTTTGTTTTACAACTTTAGCTAACATACGGGCAACATCAGAGTTTAACGACACGTCTTATTTATTTGTTACCTGATTACATTTTCGTAATTAGCCTTGTCTAACCCTTGGAGAATAAAGCCGTTAATCGGTGCACTAAAATCTTTGTCGCAATAAAATAGTTCTATTTGCCAGCAAATTAGTTTCATTCCGTGCCTCGATTCGCGTTTACAAATGGAGCAACTACGAGTCCATACGACAACAATTTCAATTGCAACCGGATCCACTATTTTCTCTTCATTCTAAACAGGCCCTGAGTCTCCACAGACGATCCGCATTTTGACTGCAAGATAACTGCCAATGCTGCAGGTTGGGTGAAGTTTCGTGTAGTTAATATTCGTGCTGCTGCTATCCGATTGCAGAGTCAACTTGCAGTCAGCTTAGTTCTTGCGAACATATAATGAATTGCGCAATCGATTGGCTTTTACAATGCAGTTATCTCAACTGCACAAAAACCGCATGAAAACTGCAATCTTGCAGTTCAAATGCAGTTCGTCGGTGTAGATCCTAAACACACTTGCAATTTAATCCCATTAAACTGATTTTCATTGTTCCTTTCTCTTTGTCTATATCGGCCAACTTTCATCGCCCAAGTTTACTGTTTGGTCGCAAAATTAAATATTGTGTGCCTTTCAGTCAAAACTTGACATCTCATTATCGATGTTTATGAAAACAAATTATGTCTGTTCGTGATATTCCAGCATTCGTGCGATCGACCGTAATTGGAACAGGCGAGTATTAAGAAAAAATGGTTGTTTGTTCTCGAAAACTGCTGAAGGTTTAATATTCATTACGTCGTAGCGACCTACCCTAGACAGAAACTCTGTTCCTAAATAGCAAACAAACACTAATAAGCTTCTATTCGAGCATATTTCAGCAAAGTATAATTGTATTATTTTCTATGATAAATTTTATTATTTATATCACTTAATAAATTATAAGTATACGTTTATTTAATAAGAACACTACATTATGCTATTACGAAACGCAAGTACGTTTGATCTTTGAAATAATCAACGAATTAAAATTCAAGGCAAAAGCATGCGGCGGCGGTCGTTCCCAAATATGAATACAATTACAGAATAAAAATATACATTATTTTTAATATGAATACGTCCGTGAATAAAATAAATGCAATAAAGTATTTTCGGCGCCTATTATTACTAGAGATGGCGGAGAAAATGTTATACCGAGAAACCGAAAACAGAGTTTTACTCGGCTTCAAATTTCGCTATACCGAGTACTCAATATTCAATATTCAACACCATAAAAATCTTTTAAGAAACGTAAACAGGTCGTACATTTTTGAAGATGCTACGAGTTCCAAGACAATTTTCCTCAAATTAGAAATATATAAATTAAGTTTTATTACCAGAAGATCAAAATCCATTTCAGCGGAAAAGATAAAAGTATATATCCACAGTCAAAACGTTTACAGCGAGTATTTGTTCATGAAGGCTTGTTACGTGTATGAAGAAAAAAGCAGAATGTAACTACATAGGCCAGATAGCTTAGTTTTGATGCACCATAGCTAGGTTTTTGTTAATTTATTTATTGGTAATGTTTGCTGTATTTAATTAATTATGTTTGTATATTTTTCTTTTAATTAAATACTCTTGATAATTAAATAAACCTAAATCAAGATGGCCGTAAAATTTTGTACAATTTGTAATCAGTTTGCTGAAAAACAATACGCTTGAGCTGATTCGGTTGAATACGATTAGTGAACAACCATTCGGCCCATCTCTAGTAATCACCTATTACTGTGACGTACAAAATATAATAAAATAAAAAAAATATGGAGGCACTTAAGACAATTAAAAACAAAAAAGTCGCAGAATATTCACGGGAACTATAATTAATAACGTATGTAACATTTAGTAAATAACTAAATATTATGATGACTGTATTTGCCTAAGTGTATTTTATTGAGAGGATTTCATAAACGAATAGGCAATTTGAGTCGTAACTGGATCGCGACAGATTAACTGGAAACGATAACAAGACAGACTGACACTCTGACACCGGGTGTAAAGACCTCCCGTCAGATAAATTGGAGAGATGGCATCAACTGGTTCAATTCATTTGAGGTAACAAAAACGATTCAAGAGTTTACGATCAATAATTATTATGTAATTCTGTGAAATCAAAACTGAGAAATATTATAAGAGTGTAATTTATTTGTACGGATCATTTAAAAGATAAATTGGAGACATAACATGGTAGTGTATAGTAAATAACGTTTATTTAGGTAACAGATTTCAATGGTTGCATAAATATTGAAACAGTTTCGACCCCCTAAATAGATCAGTCCATAATAGTCCACGTTACAGTATCAATTACAGCTACACTCACATCGTGATACATCACAAATATGGTTATGTTATTCTAATCTTTATGCACCAAACCTTTTTCGTCTGATTACTTCATAGACGAGCAAAGCAATAGACACCAATATTCAATATTTTTTACATGAATCAGCATCGACGTAAAAATATGGAAGATCGGCGGAATACCAGAGGTACACATCCGAACCGAGACACGAATTTACCCGCTAAATGTAACGAAGATCTAAGTTATTACTTGAATGTAAACTACTTGTAATGTAAACTTGGAACTAATGTAATTTTTGCAATAGGCTTAGTAGCTCAAGGCTTCTAAAGCAAAGGTGAATTTTGTCGGACTACCGCTAGTTGATTCCGAAATCGATGCCATTTAATGAGACCAATAATATTCGTAGCCGTAACATTACATGTACATATTTAATTGATCTCATACCATCGTGTATCGTGCGTTATGAGTCTATTTGGCGACTTGGGCAGCCATGTGCGTAATCTTGACATTGAAACCAAAATGTTTTTATCGATACCAAAATTAGTAACAGGTACATATGTATTTATGTAATGAAGATCCGAGCAGCTGATGCTACGTCTCACACATATGAATTTCAACTTGAATTATACACAATAATACCAAATAGACTATAATTTTATTTACATATTTAGACACGTGTATCATTTACTAAAAATAAACAAGCTCATGTATTTTTTTACGATATAAATATTTTGGGCATTCAATCACTAGAAACACATAATCATAAAATCTGTAGAACGAGCATGATTCACATGAAACTTGAAGCATAACCAAAGACTAATAGTGCTACGTAACTTTGCGTAATAACGGTTGCACTACAAAATACATAGTAACACTTGCCAATTGCATCAAAAGATCGTAATAATCAGCTCCAATCGAGATGTTTTATCCTGTTAGCAATACCAAACCAGTTGTAGTAATACGCCATTAATAGCAACGGTCGCATCGCATGACGCGTAGACGCTGGCAACTCTGCAAGGCTCTTCCTAGACCTTTGTCGGTGACTCACTGCGAAACCGTTCGGATCAGACTGGGAATGAAACTTTATTTTCGCACGCAATAGATGGGACCGTTTATTTCTGCGTTTCTAGATGTGACTATGTTTTATCTGTTGTATGACTTTTCCGGCGAAACTGAATTATAAGTCGCGAAGTTCGTACCTCCATACTACTACTCATAAATTCCCACTATATTGTGCGAATTGATATCTTTAAAAAAAATGATACAGATGTTAATTTTAGTCTTATTTATTAACTTTTTCTTAAATAATTTAATTATGCTTCTATTGATTAACTTTTTCACCAATTATTCTCATATGTATAACTTCAAAAACAGATGACTTCCATGCAACATCTCTTCCACTACTTCAAGACCTCCATGCTCATCTTCGGGTGTAAAACTATATCCATAACAAATATAACATCAACAACGGTTCAATGGTTTACTCGTGAAAATGCTATAAGCAAACAACATTACTTTTACCATGAATATAAAAATAAAGCGTAACCAATACCAATAAATAGATACGTATTACATATTTATAAAACGGTGGTTTTTGTGTACATGTTACGGTAAAAGTAATATTACACGCCGTAGGTCTATCAAGAACAGTGACGATAATTAGAACTGCAATAAATGTATGCATGTTAAATGGACGGATTATGTCAAGATTTATTTAGAAAACAAGACACTAGACGACTTCGCGAAGTAAAGACATACATCATAACTAGCCGACACCACGAGTATGACAGTTTTACGATGACATTAAATAGAAATCTGAATGTATTATAGTTGACGAGAAAACACTGCAAGTCAATGTTGTTGAGCGGTATACTAATAAAATTTTACAAAAATATTGGCAAACACAACATAAAAGGTTAAAAGTTGGTAGAATCCTTCTTGGTCGTTTGTCGTCACCATGGCCACATCTATTTCTACCTTACAACACCAGTGTTAATCGCCGCTGTTTTCTAGCTTAAGGTGGGGGGAGGGGGTAAGGGAATGACACTTATACAAGGCATTCTAACTTAGTGCTCAAAGGAGTACATCTACGATCGAACTGGGATATGACTCAAATCTAGGATTGATCCAGATGTTCATGGGCGGCACTAGCCACTGAACATCATGTTTATTGTTTCTATAAATAAAACATACATAGACACCCATATAATCGTGCCCTGCTGTAGTTCCTTAAAATTGCATTTTATGGCCTACTGGCTCTTATAGAGAATGCATTTCTATTTTGGCCTAGTAAGGAGCATCAGTCATCAACTTTTGCACACTGGTAGCGGGTTGGAAACGTGCCAACGCTGCACAAAGGATGCACAAAGGGCGGCCCGGAGTTATGACACCCGAAACTAAACATGTTCGCCAGACAAAAGCCGTTTAGGGCCCGCTCAGATTTATGCGCGCAGATAGAACAGAATATAGGCCTATAAATGAAGACATTCACTTCCTACTTACACGTCTCATTTCGTGAAACTTAAAATAAACTGAACACGAAACTAAAAGGAGCTGAAAGGAGGATGTGGTAACATTAGAAAATTACAATGGCTACACCTAAAAGTACCTACTTGGTCTTGAATTGCTATAAATC
>DWJS01000778.1:0-10248 GCA_018248975.1 Codatractus imalena | reverse complement strand
TAACCACTAGGCTATCACTGCTTTTACTAGGCTATCACTGCTTTTATCACTGCTGCAAGTAAATATATATATATAGAATAATGGACATTTTGTATATATTTTCTAATATACATATATCCTAGATACGAAAGTCGTATTTCGAGCTTAAAAGACAACAATTAAGCTGTTGTCCACATAAAGGCGTGATTAAATGGTCCACCTATGGTAGTTCAAGATAAAGTGAGAGTTGAAATTATATAAGATACCTGTTTTCTATGAAAACATTGGAAAACACAGCAGTAATATATAATTGGTTTTGTACAAGATTGTCGTGTAGGTGCAGGTGTACTTTACTATCTCGTTTTACTTGTATAGAGGCAACTATGTTGAAAGTGAAACTAATAGGCATGATTAGTACTTAGTGATAATATACCTATGATCGTTTCAGAGGTAACCTATAGGGAACAAATGGGCCAAAAACTTAATAAATACCAGTTCTACTAGACGTACAAAATATATTTGGTTATGTTTATATTTTGAAAATTAACAACAATAATTGTAATAAGCTATATTAACTAAATTACTTGCTAGCTTACGTTTTTAGTGTAATCGGTCATCCAGATACATAAATAGCAACCTAAAATTTCGTAAATGAGCGACCTTGATGCCGCATACCTTATAGAACGACAGGCGATGACCAAACCGGCATATTTTACTACGTAGTATTGGCGCGCGCCTCATCTACAAATGACGCTAACATTACCTACTTGGGTTTTTGCGTCTTTTTCGCTAGAGTAAGTTATTTTAAATCCTTTTGAGCATCGTTAACTTGATATTTGATTTACAATATCAGTATGTTGTAACTTACATCATTTAATGATTCTTCTATTTACTTATCTGTTAAATTATTTCCGGTCACAAACATTTCGTAATTAAAATTAAAAGAAGATATGTAATTAATTTATCCAAGATTTTTATTTATTAGAATACTTGTTATTAAGAAATTGTCTTTCCTATTATGTTGTCTAGTACATTTATGAATAAAGTAATGATGCAATTTTACTATTTACGTAAGTAATTAAAATTTTCAGGAAAATGAGGTACAAGCCCTGGACATAGAAGCGTTTGATGCATCTATTAAGGTGACGTTTGAAAGATGTGTGACTGATATAACCATTGTTTTATACTTTGTAACATTTATTTAACAAAACATGTTAAGTCTACCTATATTCTAAACTTGACTATCATCTTTGGCAATAATGTTTGGCAACCATTTCAAAATTTTCCAAACTTTCAAAATGAGTGAGTGCTTACTTTGCTCTTCAGCTTGGCATGTTCAATTGTTATTCAATTTATCCAAGAATGGTACAGATAAAAGTCTTAACAACATATTTTATGTTCTTATCAATCTTCATTGTGGTTTTCTAAATGTTGTAAAGTAACATAATATTATCTTTACCAATAATTTTATGTCTTTATAGGAGTTGCAAGATATGCAAAATCGCCGTCATCAAGACAACTTTATGCCTTCACAGAAGACAGTGGTTCCATTGAACCGTTATGACGAACCCGATCGCGTGGTAGCGCGAGCCTTATATGCTTTCAATGGACAGACATCGCGAGAACTGAGTTTCAGGAAGGGCGACCTGATCAACGTACGTCGCCAAATCGACTCTAATTGGTACGAAGGCGAAGTACACGGAAGGATAGGGCTATTCCCATATAATTATATCGAGGTAAGGTCTTATGCATAAGTATAAACATTATAAGAACCATATTCCGCTAGGTGATCTGCAGTTTTTATTAGTCTGCAGAACCTTTAATTAAAATAACCAGGGAATATTTGGTGTTGTGTTTCGAAGAACGAATTTAATTTTCAAAGAAAGTAATCAAAAATGGTGATTATGCATTCATAAATATTTTATTATACTAATATTTAACAAGACCTATAATATGTAGGATAATATTTTTTTTCACAACATTATGATTCCTTATATCTGAATTGATTGAAGTATATCTGACTTCATATCTAAATTATAAAATCAAATTATACTGTATACAAGAAAAATATATTACTTCAAATTTAAATCGAAAGTATTTTGTTATATTCCAGTTATTAAAAGGCGACGTTGCCCAAACACCCAAGAAGCCTGCAGTAGTGGAGGGGAGGGCGCGGGCGAAATTCGACTTCACAGCGCAGACTAATCTCGAGCTTCCTCTGAAGAAGGGCGAGGTAGTAGTACTGACGAGACGAATCGACCAAAATTGGTGGGAGGGCCGCAACGGAAACAAGACCGGCATCTTTCCCGACAGTTATGTTACGGTGTTGCAGGAACCCAGCTTGGGAAAACTCGGTACCTCAATATTTTGTCTTACTTTCCTTATTATATTTATTCAATAGCTTTAGCTTGTTGCTGGCTAAATTTCTAAAATAACTTCCGATACTCTGAACGGCCTTCAACCTATCCAGCTTCATCTTCTTTGAATTATAATCAATCGGTAGGTGACTGGAGGTTTATTTTAGGTGTAGTTCCCGCTTGAGAACATTCTTATTATCAGATGACGATCATTAATACAAAAAATATTATAGAAATTGATACTTTAGTACAAACATACGTTGCTTAAGCAGCTTTCTCATATTTAAAGCGCAAATTATTTTATGCAGAAACGCAACCCAGTGTGATTACTGACAAGCCAGTAGCGTCACCAGCGGCTCACGGGCTACTAAACGGTTCGGCCAAGAGAAGCATGGGCTCGCACAGCTATACTCCGCAGCAGAATAGCCCAGCGCTTGCCAACGCGCCTCCAGCTACGCAGCCTTTGCCTGGTTAGCGTCTTTATAATAATCTGTAAACTATACTTGGAAGAGAGTAAGTATAATAATCTGTAAACTAAACTGAGGAACTAATTTTGGACTATATTTCTTGTTTATGCGGATATATAGGAATTCTTCAAACCAGAATATATTACCACTATTATAAGGCTTAAACAGGCGTGCCTACAATACAGCCACAATTTAACCAATGAGGAAGATTGGTTAGGCCACATCGACCAAAATATGGTTATGACATTTTAGTAGACGATTTTATTATTAATCCTTAATAATATTCCCCAGGTTACGCAACAAAGCAACCACAAAACTTATTGACTCCGTCAGAACGTGGTTATGGACCGCCGACTGGTGCTGGTGTAGATCTGAATAATGCGGAACCACTGTACGTGGATACAAATGCTGAAGCTGTGCCGTAAGTTGGATATACACAGTTATAAATTACTTTTTAGATAGAACTATTGTTAATTAATCATCAAAAAAGATGCAACTTAATGAGGCAAGATTAGGTTGGTAAGATTTTTAATCGCCTCGGGCGAGATCTCGAAAAGAGAAGGCTCCTTTGCATTATGACTTCCTGATGCCGAGTCGTCGGTGCACGTCAATTTTGATACTCTGAATAACGTACATAAATTATATAAGATTTTTTGTTTTGGTTTCAGATATCGTGCTATGTACAAATACCGTCCGCAAAATCCAGACGAGTTGGAATTGAACGAGGGCGATACCGTTTACGTGCTGGAGAAGTGCGACGACGGCTGGTACGTTGGCTCCTCCCAGCGCACTGGTCGATTCGGTACCTTCCCAGGTGTGTATAATGTGCATATTGCTTTATGTTTATCACCCTTTCTACAGTCACAGCCACAATAGGATTCCCTACGTCGTTAGTACCATGTACACCCACAAAGACGATATACAAACACCCGGATACTTGGCACTTAACTTGTATAGAGTCATATTTTTGTACATGTAACAAAATCTACACTTTTAAAACACATTTGTAACGGTATCTATTTCTAATAATTAAAATATTTGTAATCTCTGTGTCTCATGGAACCATGATGAAATTGTGATCAATCCAGTCCTTCTCTTCGTGCTCCTGGATTTACGAAATTAGATTTATTGTTTACAGTTACTTTGCGATATTGCAAATCGTAGAGATAGATCAGCAATACTATACCTTATGTTGATCCCTGTCATGTATTTTATCCAGGTACATACTTTATTCCGTTAAATTAATCTAGATATCTTTATAATTTATAATCGTGATATGGCACTATTCCATTTTCTATCAATAATATAATTATTTAAAAATAAGACGAGTACTTTTCGATATTATTACCAAGGAAATAAATAATAATAATTATTATTATTATTTATTCACACCTCACAAAGCTAACTTACAGATTAAATAATAAAATCATTATTAGTTCATGATTGAATAATGTATTGGCATATGTACAGTGTATTGGTATAATTTACAATGTATTGGTAAAATTTACAATGTATTGGCATATGTACAATGTATGGGCATTAAGTTTTAATCGAAATGCGTTTTTAATTGTCAGGTAATTACGTGGAGCGCATCTGATAGCGGCCGGCGTCGCTGCTGCGGCGCTTGCGGCGCGCCGCGCTGTGCGGCCGCCGCGCGCGCTCCCCGCCGCACCTCCACCGCCTCGGTGCCGGCCGCTAGCCGCGACACTTACACACTACACTCGCTAGTTCAGGGTTGCCAGATTACAATTTTTAAATAAGTCTATGCTTTTATTTTGCTGATAAGTACAATCTTGGAATATGTAATTTATAGTAAAACGTATTGTTGTTCTGTTTAAACTTCGAATTTATTACCGAATCCTGTGTTCGTGAATATTCGCAGTTAGCAATACTGGAGGACTTTGAGCGTAAGCGAACCGACTCTGTTAAAAATTGTCTGGCAACCCTGCTCTAGGCACATGTGTTCAATTTATGAAAGGGAATTAATGGAACGAATGACTATCAATGCGGACAATTAAAAAGTCTATGAACACAGCAGATACTAAAATTAAAAATAATTTAAATACATACAGTTACACAATATATGTATTTAAATTAGTTTTACACAAATGTAGGTACAAAAAGCTACCGAAATTTTAGAAGTAATTACTTGTTTACTTTTATACCCAATAGAGTTCTGTAGATGAAGAGAGAGCATACGTGATCGCTTTTTGTATTCGATGGTCGTTCGTAAAACTAAATTATACGGGACTTTGTGAATTTAGATAAGACCACTCATGAAGTAAAATCAAAATTTAAATAGGAATATAACGAGGATTTGGTGTTAGCAGTATAGCAAATCTTATGTGCATAGGTGGCCTAGATGTGTCTCTAATCCCGAATCCATATACCGAATACCTAAGTCGTATTTAACATGACTAAAACGGTAACACCCCTTTTTAGTAGAAAAGGATGCCGTAACCGTAATATAATGTTACCAAAACTATACCATGACTTTTTATAACATTTTATATCTTGATAAAACTAAGTACCGATGTTCATAGATAATAGTCATTGCTGTATTTATTATCTAACAATCGTTACATATCTTCATTTCACATTTCAATAATTTTAAGCATCTGTCGAAAATACCAAATGTATCTGGTTGGTCTTGACATAGGCAGTAGTCTGTAAAAGTGGTATAATACAAATAAGCACAAATTGCCAAAAACTGTAACAACAGCTTGAATTTTACAATTTTGATAATACTACCTTAATATTTGTACACATTATGTTATATTATTTAAAGCAAACACCAAGTAATAGATGTCTAACAATATAACCTACCCAAAGTTGATTTATGCGTCCCAAAGAGTATGTTTATTGAATTATGGTGTTGTATAATTGTATAAAAAAATAATAAAAATACTTATATACCTGTAAAGTTGTTTAGTAGATATAGTTATTTATTTAAATCGATGGAGTGAGAGCTCGGGCTCATCTTTTAAAAGTAAAGTTTTAAAAGATTGAAGCTGGATACGTGGTTTACTAATTTGTGTCAACTAACACATTTTCACGTCTTCAATTCCGTGTCGCCAGCCTTCAAATATCAATTTAGATACATAGTTAGCTTCAGAAATTACTTATCGCCGAAAATTTGACATCAATTGCTAGACTAAGAGTTGGTACATAATAGCGATTGTGGTACAGTAAACAAAAGTCAAACTTTGAAAATTAACACAGTTTTGACATTTTGTGACGTGACATTGGAGTTATTAACCGCAAACTAACATAATGTTATATCAATGCAAATTTTGAATCACACAATATCAATCATAAGTTACCACATTAACTTAATTATCCGTGTAGTCGTATATATACACGTCGCAATACTCATGACTATACTATGCAAATATGAGTGTAAATAGGGCGAGTAATTTTTGGCAACCTTTGACAATACAATTTATATGCTTAATTTAAACTAAGATATAATGAATATAACGGTATAGAAGTGCTATTAGTCGAGTATCGAAGTATATGATCTAAATGTAACTTCTTTTTTATTAACTGGAATTATTGTAACTAACGTAAGTGGCTTTAGAATGTCTAGTCAGACGCAAAATATTTAATTTAATTTTAAATTGTTCTGTAACTACCTAATAAACAAATTTAATGACAGTACATTGTACATTAAATTTTTTGATATTAGTGAAACAACTGTGTCGTCAACGTTTTATGAATGTATGTTTCTATGTATCCTACGCGTAAGTTTACCAAAGTGTCTCCTCGCCCTATGTAAATGCTTCATTTGTGTATTTCGTACTTCTTCCTTATTTAACCCATTGTTGTATTTACTTTTGTTAATTTATTTTTAGAAGCACAAATGTTTTATTTTGTTGTTGACACCTCGACATAAAATGTAACATTATTTGCTATTGTTTAAATCATCACACCTAATAATATAATCTTTCTATTATAAACGAGTTTTATTGTGGAAACCCCCAATTTCCCTACTGATATTTTTATTTAACCAAATATTCAATATATTACAAATCACAACTTTGAGAAATTACTTCACTCGGGCATTAATCAATTTTGTCATAGCCTTACTAACTTGTTTACATTCAAATATATTTAAGTCAATTGTGCTTGGCAAATTATATTTCATTTGTTTCAATTAAGATGGTTCTACAACACGACCTTTTCTAAATAATCTATATCTGTATTCTATTAAAAATACGTTCATAGAAAAACATGCTCATTACAATAATGAAACTTGATTTGACTGTCTGTATCCAATAAAATCGTTGCCTAGAAACCATTTAACAACAAACCAAACGCGTTGCGATGCGCGTTTCATATACGTACATATATTCTCGTGATTTATTCTTTTAATTCGTGTATTTTGAAACGATAGCGAGTAAAAGTGTATTGAAAAGTAAAGACAAAATGGTAGAAACAGATTGGAGAGAGATTTTGAGTTTCTCTCAGAGAGAACTCATGCAAGCTGACAAAGAGAAGCTTTGTGATAGTTTGTCGTGGATGGAAGCTGATGATATTGAACTCAACTTTACGGACCTAAAAGCTTTGTTTAGGCTTGCCCAAGATATACTGAAGTATAAAAGTGAACAGGTAATTTTACTTTATGATGCCTATATTTTATACCAAAACACGTGATTTTGGAAAAATAATGTATTCTTTAAGTTTATTGTTCATGAATTGTTTCGTGTCGTAAAACAAATATTTTAGTAAGAAATTAAAAATTGTTAAAAGGTAAACAATTTGATGGGAGAAATAGAAAAAGAAAATAGAAAAGATGGTAAGAGAAAAATAAAAAAGCAGCTTATCGGTAAGCACAAAATGTATCATACTAAAATCATAACTAGAATTAGATTTCTCTGAAATGTATCAAATTTTATGATTTTTAGCGTTGTATAATCAATATTAAAACATTTAATTACCATTACATTATTACATCTAGACTCACCAACCAGAAGCTCTGATAGTGCCCTAGAAACAATAACTCATCAAGAAGAAGTAATTAAGGCAAATAAAGAACTTTTACAGCAACTTCATTCAGAAATAGCTGAGTTGGAAGATCGTAAATCCAAATATGAGGAAAATAAAATTGAACTAGATAGGGAAAGCGTATCTAGCCGTGATCCCTTGTCAGAAATGAATGCTACTGCTCAATTAGAAAGTGAAATTTATAAAAAGAATAGACACATCCGGAAATTACTTGCTGACGTCAAAGTAAGAATCTCACATACGTATGTATACAATATATACATATACAAATAAAATTACAATTTGTTTAAATCCACCAAATTCTCAATGAGATGTTAAGAAATAAATATCGTGTTATAATTATACTGAATGTTTACTGAATTATTATAGTAAAACTTCTTTAGAATCGTTGCGATTTGAAACTCAATGATATTAAAATGCATCACGATAAAGAAACAAACACAAATTTATAGGATTAAGTTGGCAAGAGAATGAGATAGAATACATTATATAATATTTTATATTCTCGGTCTCCTCATTACGCGATGCCATGCGATGGTCTCATGTCATTTGTTCAATGTGAAAACAATGAAACTAAATAATGTGTATATATGTTACATTAAAATATAAAATATTGTATAACGTTTGTAAAAAATAATAAACCTAACATTTATCCTTAATTTCCTGATATTCTATATTCATCTAAATTTCTGGTAAGCTACTTTTCAGAAGTTGCACTTCTACCATGTGTGAATTGCACACACACACTTTTTAATTTTTATTATTTTATTTATAAACTAGTTTATTTTTATGATATACTTAACATTTTTAGACACTTGAAGAAGAGAATTTCAAAGTAAAAGATAAATTGTCACAGCTTAAAGACAAATTAAAAGAGGCTACTCAACTATTAGAAAATTTGACTGAACAGTTATTTTCTCTTAATAGTGAATGCAGCCAATTAAAAGGTTTGTTTGTATTATTATTGTAATGGTAAATAAAGGAAATTTAAGGAAAATCAATTTTAAAAAAGTCTAGTAAAGGTATTAAATATTTGAATATTGTACATACTTGCTTTTAAATTTTATACTTTTAATTACTTGTATATGTCATACATTAATTTTCAGAAACTATTGGGAAATGTGAACAGTCAAAAATTAATTTATTAATAGAAATAGATTCGTTAAAGAAAGAAATTAACAATAGAGATGTAAATAAAAATAACATACAAGAAGATGTTAAGTCTAAAATTCAACATCTAAAGGTATTGTTAGTACTTACATTTTTTACGTATTTAATATAGATTACGGTTACCTAGCTCCGTAATGATTTATTTAATTAATTACTAATCATGCATACACTGTTTTTATAGATTCTAATAAAATCACATAAAAATGAAATAGAACGTTTATCAGTTGAAAATACGCAGTTAAAGGAAAATCTTATTCTAGCTTCGAAATCTTCTTTGTCTCCGAAAGTGAGTATTTAACATTTTTGAGATTTTTTAAAATTTCATCATACATTCATCATACATTTCATCATACAAAAATATTTTTATTATTATTAAATAGAGAGAAAAGAAATACCAAGAAGAAGCAAAACTTACAGAATTACAAGATAAATTAATAGAAGCTTCAAATGAAATAGAACAGTCTGCATATATGATTAAGCTCCTAAAGACTGAGAACAATCGTCTTAAGGGTGTTATTGAAGAAGGGCCCGATTTACAAATTCATGACAATAAAAATGAGAGTGACGACGGAAAAGAAAAAAATATGATTACGAAGTTAAGAAATAAATTAAGAACTATGACAATTACCCTTCGAGCTACAGAAGAAATGATTGGGAATAGAGAAAAAGAAGTAAGAAATAAAAACTTTTCTTATTTTTAATTAACAATCAATTAACCAATTAATTACAAATCATTTGTATAGGTTGCAGAATTAGCATCACAGTTGCAACTTGTACAATCTGAAGAAGGTATCAATACACTATTAAAAGACTTAAAAAACAAAAAACGTCAATTAAAAGCGAAAGATGAAGGTATCAAAAATTTGGTTATTGAAATCAATCAATTAACACAACGTAATGACGAATTACAACTTGAGAACGAAACTTTGAGGTATAAACATTCTGAATTGTTTGTAAACCTGATCAAGGTCATTTTAGTAGCTAAGCCTTGTAATTATATAATATTTCCATTGTTGCAGACAAAAACTAAACATTCCCTCGGAATACAAAGTTCCTACTCAAGGAATTTTAAAGAAATATCAGGACATAGAACACAATTTTTTGCTCATTACCAAAAAATCCGTGAAAATGAAAATAAACTGGTTGCTGTTGAAATCAATAATAGAATCAAAAATTGTAAAATAGCGAAACTAATCGAGTTGTTAAATAAATTTGGTTGTAATAAATATAAAATCACTGAAACTCTTAAAGAATGCAATGAAAATTAC
>DWJS01000777.1:0-10250 GCA_018248975.1 Codatractus imalena | reverse complement strand
TATCGCATATACGCGGGCAGCTCACCCGATTGAGACAGAAGGCGGCAATGGAATCCTGCTCCTTGTGTATGATCCGCACGGGGCTGTGCAGGTCGTCGTCGCGGGCCCGCAGCGGCGCGCAGCCGGCGCGCGCGTCGCCCGCCTCCGCGCTCAGCGACTGCGCGCGACGACGGGAGAACACCGCGCGGATGAATACCTCCTGCCGATGGAAATTCACATCTCGAGTGAGCCTGGCTTGTATTATAAGTATTATAATTATACAACGTTGACGATATGAAAGGCGGAACGATCTTCATGCCAATATGAGTAACGATGATATAAATAAATAAAAGTCTATAAATTTGACACATCCTTGTTTATTTATCCAAGTGAATACTTTTTACTCAAAGATTATGTGACACTGCTACTGTCTGTCTGTCTGCTGTCCTTTTAATGAGCCACTGCTGGCCTCGGGACTCTCCCCACAATTGGAGAGCCTGGAGTGTACTCCACCACGCTGCTTTAATGCGGAGTCGGGAACCCGTATAGGATATTTTTAAGCCGCCCAGGCCTCCGACAAGTTTTGACGACGGAATAACGTGCCTTCCGAAGCTCGGAAGCGCCTATGAAATTTTGAAAGCGCCTATGAAATCCAACTACTACCATTCAACTACCAACCGCGTTCAATGTTGCTAACTTTGTAAATCAGTTGAGATTTACACAAACCGCGGGACAATGCGCGCTTCGCACTTAACACTTCTACTCCATAGAAGTATATTTGCTTTTTATGACTAAATGATTTATAAAAAAGAAACATTAGATACCTGAACTTGCTCTTGACGAACTAAATAGTTCCATAAACGACTAGCTGGCGCAGCGCTGTACAGCGACGAGTTGAATGGAGTGTTGTGCTTTTCTAATAAACACCTGTAATTAATAGAACATTAATAAATAATTTGCTGTATACTTTACAACGTACGTAGTGTTTAGTAAAGTTTGAGCGAATTTAAAAAGTGAGTGAATAATTGTCACCTAATTATTTTATACATTCAACAGAAGAAAACGTTGTTCGCTAGAAATTGCACGTTTACAATTAAAGTGGCATAACTCCTTTTTTTTTCAGAAAATAACTTCATTTATACAAAGATTTAAACTTTTAAATGTACGCGATTTTGAAAATGCGGCAAATTAATAATTGAAATATAGCAATAAATTTACGCTCTGTTTTTATCAATCATACGTTTTATAGTCGTTTTCTATTTCATTTAAAAGATTTTTAATCATTTCAATTTGCGTTGTTTTATGAAATGAACATAATTTCTCAAATTTTCAATTTAGTTTATAAAGGTGCGAAATGCGTAATTTATCTACACCATTAAATCTTTACGATCATTATTATGAACATTCTATCCATACGTTCATAAAATTCCACTGTTGGACATTGACACAATTAAAAAGGCGTCTTTGCCATAGTATATAGTTACATACCTATATTTATTGATAGGTGGTCCGGCCGTCTGCTGGTCTGGGAAGCATCCAGGGATATAATCCGGTGGCGGGGCGCGGGATTCCAGCGTCTCAGTGAGCTGCTGTTGCCACTGATCCACTCGGCGTAAAGCCGCATGCACTGTAGGACTTGTTGTTGCTAGTTCTGTAATACATAAAAAGCATATTTAGAAATAGGACAAAAGTAAGTTTTGTAATTAATTTTATTAACTTAAGATGTAACTTGGAGATTTTTTGATGTTAGGTGGTCATTACCACCCATGGAACTTTATCAATCGTTATGTAAGTCAGCTGTCATACCTAAAGTTGATCATAGATACGTAGCTTTCCCTGAGATCTATGTTTCCCACGTAGGCTTCACTTCATGTAATCGAGTTTGAGGTATCATACATATTAACATGATACAATACAATAACGGGATACAACTGCTATGAGACGGAAACAGATATAGGAACTATGTCGTTACTTAGAACCATAAGTACCATCAAATCACTAGAATTATTTCAACCAATCATAGCGCAGATATTTAGAAAGTCAAGTTCACAGTGATGATTTGAAGTGTTCCTTACATTGAAATTTATAAACGTATTCTCACCTATTCCCAAAAATAAAAGTGGATATATTATTTATAACAAGGAAATACTAATAATTTACAACGCTTTTTACATTGTGATTCAAATGTGAATACAAAAAGTATAATAATAAAAACAACATATGGTGTGTCCGAATGCGCTGAAATTTTTACTTGGATTGTTTATTGCACTATGAATACTCGTAGCACTGATTACTAGCTATTTTCTCAAAGCGAATGTAGTCAAACTCAAAATTAAAAATATATTCAAGATATGTTTTTGTCAAAGCATTTATCGTTGAATTTATATAAAAATTATTTGCTATAAAGGCAGTGTTATGGTCTCCACTAACACACTTAAAAATATAATTTTTCGCTGACGCTATACTTGTTACTTAGTTACTAACGAAAACTGAATAAATAACAGTATTAAAGTTTCGCTCCGGATTTTAATTAGTTTGCTAGTCCAGGTCATTAAATAGTAGCAAGTAAGTAGGTGGTTTAGATAACGCCTTCCTAACCACTACAAGAATATCCACCCACCGGTCATCTCGATGCCGCACAGCTGCAGGAAGTGCTGCAGCTTCTGCTGCGCCAGCCGCAGCACGGCCACGCGCATCACGTACCACGAGTACGAGTCCGGCTCGGAATGCTCCATATTCGCGCCCTTGCGACGCTTCTCTTTCCTGTTTGTGTCGGATTATGTAGAAACAATGTAGAACTTAGGTAATATATCCGTACCAGACGTGAATACTTTGATAAGTCAACTCGCATAATTTTTTTTAAATTCTACACTAGGGATTAGAAACGCTGTATTTATAGGGTGAATAAATAACTAAGTCGATAGGTCTGTTCTATCATACAAACCAAACTTGAGAATTTGAATGAAAAGTATTAAACATCGATTTACAGATAAAATTCAAACTTTGAAATGGCTGCCCTGAAATATGTCAATTGCCGAATTGTCAATTTATTCACGCCTGGTACGGATATATTATATATACAACCACGTTCGCGTGTTCGTGTATATATACCAAATATAAACACGAACATACGAACGTGGTTCAAATCGTGATCACTTTAGTTTTCACTGTGCATAATCAAGATAAGAGGTCGTAAAACAGACGATGACTTTGGATTACAGACTAGGCTAGTTCACAAATGATGTGAAACCCAGTACCATAGAAAAAAATAAGGTTTACAGAGCAGACAATTAAACTAATACTGTGCAAAAAAGGCATAAAATAAGCAGAAAATCAACATTTTCTCACTTTGTAACGGACGTGTCAAATATGTCATCGTCGTCAGGTTCGCTGCCACTCTCCTCTGCGTCTTCGCCGCCCGACTCTGCAGAGTCGTAATCGTTGCTCTCCGGGTCTTGTTCAAGTGTCGGCTATAAGTAAACGTTCCGTATAATTGTTGTGATGGCAAAACCAATTATTCAAAATAGGAACATATTTGTTAAAATAGGGGTAAATTTAACTTCACATAATTTGAAAATATTATTTAGCAAACCGAATATTATACGATATGACCATACTTATTTTAAAACAGAACAAAGATTTAAGTTTATTGTAAAATTATAAAAGCAGTCATGTTATAGGAAATTTCGCTTATTACATCACTGTGTGCTACTAAACTTACGATAGTACTAGGTAATATTGAACGTACCTTAGTAAGCAAAAACGTCAGTATACTAAACTGCGGCGGAACAAATTGCTCTCTATACGTTGGTCTTCCTTCCTGGATGTTCTTGTGGGGCGCGGTGGGGCCCAGTCCCAGGAGACGCATGTTGAGGAGCGCTCGCTTTTCACGCAGCGACGACCAGACGGACATTCCTTCCGTACGTTCCACAAGTTTTGGCTGTGAGTAAAGTAATAGTTACTGCTTAGTTGCTTGATCATACATTGTTATTATAAAATATAATGAAACTACGTTTTAAATACGTAAAAGATAAAAGATCTGAACTGCTGCACAATTTTATTATGGATTACATTCTATTTATCTTTTGAAACATTAATTATTACATAATAGGTTCACTTTTCTTTTATAAATATTTTTTTTTTTCCATAAAAGCGAACGCATGTTTATGTTTTTGTATGTCTGCCTATGTATACAATGTATGTCCATGTTTCTATACCCGTCATTTTCTTATTCTTATTGTTATTTGCGTCACACCAAACAGAGATCTTAAAAAATATTTTTTTTTCTGTATCACATTATAGCATCTGTATCATATGGGGCATTGCACGCGAAGCGGACAGGTAAAAGAATGTTACGTTTCCGATTTTGGTAATATTTGATTATATTATACCTATACATCACCTAAAAGTAGATACAAAATATTTTTACACTATGAAGTGTGGTTAATGATTTAGAGGAGTCGTCTGCTTCGCGTCGAATGTCCCATATCTATCTGTAGCATATTGTAGGAACTACTGAATTAAAATATACAGTCCTTTCACGGAACGTTTTACGGATTTACCCGAAGTGACATAGTCTATATAATACTCAATATGGTTCAGTGGGTGTATTACCTGCGGCGGCGCGGGCGCAGTCGTTAGCAGACGACGCACGCCGCCGCCGAAGAGCTTGGCGTGCGCGCGCGTGTCCGCCGTGTGCGCGGCCAGCCGGTACAGCAGGTGCGCGTCGCGCGCGGCCAGCGCCCAGCCGAGCAGCGCGAGGTACACCGCGCAGAACGCCTCCGCCAGCAGCACGGGCAGCCGCGGCGCGTCCTCCTCCTCTGCCGCGCGCAGCGCCAGCCCGCGGAGCGCCGACACGCCTGTGAACGGTACTCTTGTTAAGGAACTGCAGATCTCTGTCCTCCTGCTGGGGCCGGCTGATCTCATCTCATAATGATTTAGGTTTAAGCCATAGTCCAGTGTTGGTCGATTAAGATTGACAAAATTTAAGCCCGTTTGAAAACCGTCTCAGGCAAGCATACTGCCATCATTATTAAAGAGGTGAATAAATGATTTTGCAATACCCATATAATTTTGGAAAATCCAGTATGTTCCAGGGATTTCAATTCCCAAACCCCCAAAATGTGGGGACAAATTTCAAGCCAGTGTTAATGAGTATAAACCTACCCTAGGATAAGCTACCGTTACTGCTTACAAAGAAACTCACTTCGATTCAATCTAAAGAATTAACATGATCGATATTGTAATTGTAATTGTAAAAAATAATAATCGCTTTTGCATTATCAAATACACAACACATATCTAGCATATATTTTGACGTTGGACAACAGTTACCAATTTAACATTATGTTATCATCGATTCTATAACATAAACACTTAGTAAAACAATTTAGCAAAATATTACACGTAAAGGCAACATCTAAAGAAATAAAAGTACTCACCGGGCCATTTATTGGGAGTAGTAGTGACATTAAGTTCTTCAACCGAATATCGTCGAGGCCTTATTAGCAAATTGGTGGTGCCGGGTGTTTCTGCGATCATGCTAAAAGCAAACATGTAAACAGTAAGCCTCGATTTTATAAACGAATAACATCACTCTGTAGTTGTGTGTTATAAACATTTAAACATTTAAATCAATTTTAAAATGCGAAAAAAAGCATGTTTGTAGCAGAAAGCGCAACATATAAAAATACCCTCTGGTATCCTAACAAAATATTGCCATCTCCGCGAGATGGCAACCTAGATGGCATGGATTTTTATAGGTTACTGTTATTATTTTATAAAGCTATACTTTTTCTTGGTTATTGTTGTAGCGGCCAAAGTAGTATAAACTTTATAGATAATTGTGTCTATTACGGTTCATAACATACAGCCCTGTCACAAATGGTCAGACATACAGAGGAGTAACAGAGTCCCGTCCCCTAAAAAAGGGAACCCTATAAACAAGAGAATGAAAGAACAGCTTACCCATCTGCGTGATGTTGTGCATGCTTCAAGCTAAACGTATCGGAATCGCACAAGCTCTGGTAGATGCAGGCCGATAGTGCAACGGCGAGTTCCCGCAGAGTGTGCAGTATTCGCGTCGCGGACCCACCGGGAATTCCCAGTTCGCCAATGGTGCCTAGCATATCATGTGCCACCGCCTAAAAAAGGAAAAATATATGAAGAAAAGTAGCAGCTGCCTTGGTGTTTTCAATCAGAGATTCCCAAACATTCGTTTCGTAAATCACTTTCAAAATTATACGGCGCACCCCCTGCTATTACACATTTCTACCATATTCATTACAACTTGTTAAGCCCCAATTTTTTTCCCGCCAACGTAGATTTCTGCCGAGTTTGCCATAATCCTCAGTATGTCTACGTGGACCACATTGGGACTCACAGTTTTAAATTAAAATAACTTGAGTCATCATGTAACGGTGCGTACACACATTTTAAAAGTCCGCTAAAAGCACCGTTGCAGGTTAGGGAGAATATGTTAAAAACTAAAGGGTTTACTTTATAAAAGATGTTAAAAACCAAAGGAAGAAAAGGAGTTACTTTACCGACGAAAATGACAAACTTTTGCTCCAGGGATATTCTAAAGTACAAAAACGCGGATGTTACCTGCAGGTGTCTGACGGGGTCAGCAACGACGGTGTTGTTCGCTGCCACCGCAGCGGCTAGGAGGGGCAGCGTGGTGGGGAAGGGCAGCGGCGAGAGTAACTGCTGGTGCTGTTTATCCTGGCCCAGCTCTTGCAGCAGCAGTACCAACTCCATACGCACCGAGGCCAACCCGCCCCCGCCGGCGCCGTGCAGCGAGCAGTATGACAGCAATGTGCGAAGAAGCGTCTCGTTTGCTACAAACAAGTTTAAGTTTGTTAGGCGTTTGTTTAGGAAAATTATTTTCAACGAGATATTCCTCTGATTGATGTTGTTCTGGATGGAAACTTAAAAAAATGTGTTTTGCTTATTAACGTAGATAACATTATGGTTTCAGTTAAGTAACAAAACATGGTAATGCACTACGTTAAGAAATAAATTTTGATCATATTTTACTTTAAATCTATTATGTGTAACGTAAAATTGATTTTGAATACATTTTTATAGGGAAAATCACTATTTTCCCTATAAAAAATCACTATTTTCCCTACAAAAATGTATTCAAAATATTCTTTCACAGTAATAGCACTCTATTACCATTTTCATTATCATTCCATATGACTCGTACATCACAGCTAGATTTTTATAAAATGTAGTCTAAAACCTTCTTCGATGATTGGTCTTATAAAAGTCCAAAAGTATTTTATCCAATTTAACTTCTATTTCCAGACATCCGATTTAAACAAACAAAACATCCGTTCAGCGTTCTAATATTAGCAGAGGTACAACATCACTCACCCTTCAACCATTTCTTCCTCCTGACCGCGCGTTGCACCTTCGCCTCGAAGTCCGCCTTCTCGCGCACCAGCAGCTGGTGCAACGTCGGGCGGTCGGGCAGCGGCGGCGGCTCCGTGTCCGCGCACACGAGCTCGCCCGCCGCGTCGCCCGCCGCGCCCGACACCACCGGCACGTAGCCGCACAGCCGCCGCAACGCCTCCACCTCGCGCTCCAGCCAGATGTACAGCTGGTAGCGAAGGTGGCCGCCTGGGTGAACGAGGGACACGAATCTGTATTTACACTCTCAGTAATGTATAGCTGGTAGGGGGGGTGGCCGCTTGATTAAACGGGAGGCACGAAACGCTTTTTACATTCATAGGCCATTACCAATTTTGGGTTAACTAAGTGATTTAGATACACACACACAAAATAAATAAAACGCAACAATATAAGTAAGTATAACTTTTGACTTAAAAATATCGATTTTCGAATTTCTACAAAACTTTAATCACACGCATTTTCCAAAGATATATTTATTTTCATTTAAAGTAATTTCTAAATTATTTTATAATGTTTTTATTATAGTTTATATTATGCCACATTTTCTGTGTATACCGTCTTCCGTACAGTCTTTGGCAGTATCGTCACTTATTAATCTATTGTTAACTTTTTAAACAACTTTATAATTCTTAATTTTAATATCAAAATCGACAAACAGCGATCGAGCAAACAGTAATCCTTCATATGTTTTTAAACTAATATTATCGCGAATTTATATGGCATGGCGTGGCACTTTCTTGAGAACACAAACTTGAGTTTTGCCGTAACCACGCTCCATGCAACTGGATCGAAGTATTGGCAATAAATAAAACGTATCGTGAGTACCCCGTTACATAATAAAAAGCAATTCTTCTATATTCTACTTAACATAATTACGATACAAGATACTCTAATTCTTACCATCCACTTCAAACCCAGTGGCCAATGTGCTAAGTTCCTCCATAAGAATCTTGAGACATGCCACAAATTTAAGTTGCTGTGCCATTATGTCGACCGTAGGTATTTCATCTTTTTCATGATTTTTCTCAGCTTCGGCGCTATTCTCTGCAGGATCATCTGAGGTGTCCATTTTCATTTCAAGGGGAGGAGTCGACGTGCCTGACCCCCCAGACCTGATGGAAATAAAGAATGGGAATATAAAATTGAATTAATCAGTAAATAAATAATAATTATCAGTTTTATTAATTTAATAGTAACTGGCTCTATAATTATATTAAACCTATAAATTTATGGTAACACTATTGCGCAGTGAATTAAATTCAGAAACTTGAAAAAACTCTTTGCTGATAATATGACCTTACCCTTTGTCATCGTCGTCATCCCAGTTTAGTACGAGCTCGTCCTTCTTGATGGTGCTCACCGGCGTTCCCCAGTCTATACTAGATGCGCCCCAATCCGTACTCTCTTCTTCCTCTAAGAAATTGCATACACAATACAAATCATGTAGTAACAGACAGAAAGAAAGAAACAGTAAAACAAATTCATAAAAAAAATTAAAGTAATTACTAAAAACAAAATAAATAAACCTTGAATAATTTCTTTAAATAAAAATGTATGAAAGGCTTCATGAATCATAAAATCACACAAAAACATCTTATCGCAAAAATCGCAAACGAAACATTAATTAAAAGCGTAAACAAAGACACATGGACGTACAAACGGACGTGAACGGGTCGTACTTTTTGCTGCAGTATCGGCTGTGAGCTGGCCGGTGTGGATATCGGGCAGTACGGGCGCGGCGCGGCGTACCCGCTCGTCGCGTATACGCGCCGGCAGTTTGGAGAGCACTTCGAGCGCGAGCGCCGGGCAGCCCGCCTTGAAGTGGCCGTGCGCCGTCTGGAAGTACAGCCGCCGCTCCAGCCGCGTGATGCCCTCCTCGACCTCCTGCTGCAGTAGCGCCAGCGTGCCGCCCTGCACACGACAGCGATGTGCAAATGAAACAGAATTAAATATTAAGTAACGCTCAATAGACATGATGATATTAATATAGATAGACTCCAAATGCGACAGAATTAAATATGAAGTCTTCAATATCATGCATCGCCCAATAGCATTATGACAATAATTTAAAATCTCTAAAATAATGTATTTATTTAAAACTCTATTACTGGATTAGAAAACATGCATTTATTTAATTATCATGAGCGAGATTAATAATATTTTCTTGACACTATGAAGTGTTTTGGTGCCAATTTTAAACTTATAAATTAAAGCGCATTTATCTTATACTTAAATCCTTATTTTTTTCGAAAATTGCGTTGTAATTATATATATACCAACATTATACAAAATGTGTCATCATGCCTATTCTGTAAATGCATTTAAATATTTTATTATTTTAATTAATGTATGAATTTCCGCAGTATTGATGATATTTTTTATAAATCATATCATTACAAAAAATCTTCCCAAACTCATCTCTGAAAGTTGTTTCCGCGCAATTTCATTATCCAGACAAAGTTTCGAGAACTGTAGCTATCTGATAGTTTGTAATTTTATACGCCAAATCATTTTGATATTACCGTCTTACCTTCTGTCATAAAACATGTATACATATTTAAGATTGCTAAGGAGAATGACCATGGTGGGCCAAAATGTAACAAGTTGAGATGTAGTCCAAAAAATTGGTCATAATTTTTTACATAAAATCATCAAAAATCAGCTTATTTCTCAATCTGGAAGTGGAGTATTTAAATTTAAAAAAAAAAAGTTTTTCATGATATTACCGATCAATTGTTAAATAATCGATTAGAAATTTAAAGAAAAGAAAACCTTTGCACTACATGTAAATAAACGCAGCATACACACGCATCATAATACAATAAAATTTCATAATAAAACAACAATAAACT
>DWJS01000776.1:0-10252 GCA_018248975.1 Codatractus imalena | reverse complement strand
ATGTCTTTTTCCGATAAATCCCCAGAGAAATATTATTTAATTCTTCGATTATTCATTTAATGACTCTAAGAAGTGCTACGAATGTAAGTTAGCATTCCGAACAATTATCCAGCCCTCGCCAACTTAAGTAAGTTAATCAAAACGTTTGAAGCACTTAAAAGGCCTTCGGTAGACTTAATTTTTTTCAATAATCCAGTTGGCGACATGCCAATCTATTCCACGATGGTTCATATTAAGTGTATAATTTACAATTTTGCTTTATTTCAACCATTTTGTGTGGTTAGTGCATTTAATTATTTTTACCAGAACTCTCACATATTTTCTGTTTTATGTACACACACTTGTTTCATATGTTTTTATATATCTAATTAGCAAACGAGTATCTAGTAGATAAACGGTAAGTATGTCGGTAAAGTAACCGCAGCACCTACCGGGTCAAAACGTAAATTTAAACCATTCAGGGAGTCAAACACAATAACCCCATTACAATCTACCCCGCCGTTTAGGAATTTAGAACAGTATACAGAAAAATTTAATGTATATGTACATAAACAACCAACGTAATCGAAACTTCAAAGGAAAATGTCGAAAAAACCAATCCTACCGTCGTAAATATGTGAGTACTGAACCGAAAAAGCCATCTTGGATTAGACTCACTTAAATGTCGATTAGATACACAACATTTCGGATCTCATCATAACAACACCTAAGAACACCCAACCCCAACCTCTCCGCCCCACTCACGTAGGGGAGCAGCGGATATATTGGATATACTTAACTGTTTACCTCCAAACCGGCTAAGTGTATTGCACATTTCGTGAAATTACGCTTTTCGTCTCTGCGATTTGGCCCCGTCGGAAAAATCCTGTTTTACATGCTATATGAGATCATCGCGGTAAATCGCACTCATGGGGGATATAGGGCTCAAAATGGTAAAAGGTGTGAAGTAATGAGACATTATTTAGGTGCGAGTAAATGTTATTAAATTTTTTTCACGTCATGATACGTTTTGGTAGAAAGAGATCTCCAACGAGATACATGCCTGAGACTAGAATCCTATAGTCTCAGTTCAAAACTTGTATACACATATTATGTTTTGGAAAACTTTGAAAGCATGATTGTCATGATTCAGGATAGGTGTAGCGCCATCTCTTGGCGTTGCAGGAAATCGCCATAGTACAATGGTCACATGCAAGAGATTTTGAGGGGTAGTGGACGAGAACACTAAATAAGCAAGATACTTAAATATGTATGTATCCTATGTTTACTTGTTCACGTTGTGTCCGTACATATCAAAACAATTCCTCCTTATTGATACACCAAGTAGTATATACAAAGTTATAGATCACATAAGAAGTGGTATACAATATATTCGTATAATATAAGTATCGCAATCATGAAGCCTAACTCGTTTTAAGGTTCATGATATACACAGGAAATATGTTCACTGTAACACGAGTCATAAAACTTATTTAAGCAATTTACATTCAGAAATCCATTTGTTAATTCTACATCTTATAGTTTTATTACAAATAAAATCTCCGTAAAACAACAATCGTAAACCAACTCGTAAGATATAAACGTGTGATCAGACTAGAACGATTGCAATCAACCATTTACAATATCTGGTACTCATATAAAATTCAATTATACATCCTTAGGAGAGGCTTATAGCTTTTTTATGTGCCACTGCTAGCCACGAGTCTCCCCCCACAAGTAGAGAAGGCCTGGAACATACTCCACCACGCTGCTCCAATGCAGATTGGTTGAGAAGGTTAGTGGCGATCCCGTGTCGGATATCTTTTCAAACTGCCCTCCGAAGCATGGAAACTACTAACGATTACTACGAAATAAGGCTACCAGCCCAGAAATATTTAGCCCAGAAATATTTGGGTTACGCGTGAATAAAAAGAGCTAATACAGAGATGGATACTAGCATGATAATAAAGGTGTCTGACGACACTCACGACACTCGTGACACTCATGACATTCAATTTCGAATATTATATCAACCTGAGCTTCAAGTCTCGTCATATGAAGGAACTCAAGACAGACGGACGCATCCAATCGTGAGATACGTGTTATTAACGTTCTCGGAAATTTAGGGGCGCTCAACTGTTCAGTTACGACGCAAATTCCCATTTGAAATAAATAATATTGATAAATTAGTTGTAACCACAATTTTTATAACAAATATATATTAAAATGTCTTATATTTTGATATATGTATTTGAAATTAATTTTCAATTTCGATTTATTTAGGTTCCACTTTCAGTCTGTCCGTCTGTCCGCCTGTCACAGGGCTGTAACTTATAAATTGTGATACACTTGAATTTTTCACAGAGTGTGTACCACGAAAATAGAAGCTATAAAAATAAAAATGTTCATTATAACAATCCACGCTATCTATTTTACTATTGCGGCGGTAATGTGGCGTAATATTCTGTTATCTCCGACGGTATCCATATATGTTGTGCTTGCCGCTACCTATGTGTTCGTTTATTGTCAATTTTTGCTCGATCCAAATAATGATGGTACGAAACCCGCATGTGCGAGCCCGTATCACACTTGACAGATTTTTTTGCGACTCCCACTATCAAAACCAGCAACATAAAACCTCATAATGTATACAGTGTCGTGTAATCTAACCGATTGACTTGTTAGGCCCACGGATATATTAATTCGCGACACAAAATTTCCGAGGCAGTTTCATGAAAATGCATGACCTGGGGTAATAAGCTCGGTCGTTCTTTCCAACCCAGTTTCTTAATGAAATACCGCTAGCTCTAATATGCCAGCCGAAACTAAGAAGGTCATCAGATTATTCGCTTTGGATAACGAGGCTTAGTTTGGCCTGAAGTATGAATAATATTACGTTGACATGATTTTATTTTCTTGTATTCGATTAAAATTTATACCTAAAGCAGTGAGCTAAAGCTGTCTAGGTTTTAGACTCGATCTGTCACACCCTTTCGACATTATGTGCGTATTAGTAATTAGTTATCACTTGCATAGCGGTTAAGGAAAACATCGTGAGGGAACCTACATGCCTGAGAGTTCAGAAAAAAGGTTCTCAAAAGTATGTGAAGTCAATCAAATGAAGTGAAAGTACAATCAATAAGCGGTTTCATTCTTTAAGAGAAGTTTCTTGCGGTTTATAAGCTAAAGGTATTTTGTATTAATTCAGGTCTGATATTGATACAAAATACCTTACCCAAATCAGAGAAGTCTATGAAATCTGTCGGGAAACCAACATTTAATTCGTGTTTTTTATGGAATAGAAAACTATAGAAAGTTGTATGGAATAAAAAAACTATAGAAATCAAAGGAGCATGCAGTGTACCTGATGGAAAATGCTGCCCTTGGACATTAGGAAAAAACCTTTTATAGGCTTGTACTTCTTCCCTTCTACCCTAAGGATCTACAAAGGTCGATCACAAATGCGTTGCTGCCTCTAAAAATTACTAATACAATGTATAAATGTATCTCCCGTGAAACCTGAACACAGCAGAGCTCAACATTGCTATTATTAGGCAGGAAATGGTGTGGGTTTGGTGCCTCTGAATTTAAACCGATATTTATACTATCATAAATTCATTTTATTTAAAGTTAAATGCTAAAACGTTTCATATAAACCTACAGCTGTCTAGCTGTCAAACCCACAACCTTTACCCAAGCGTTCATCTTAAATCAATATCTACACGACTCAAGCTGTATGAAACAATGAAACATCAAACGAATTCCTCTCGTGACATTTTCATGGCCATAATTTCTTCGCCTTGCAATATTCTTAAAAGAACGTCAGTGGCTTATAGCTCAGAAATTTCACGGATGAAAATGAAAAACTATTAAAGTGCAACGGCATTTAGCCATCAGATAGAGAGAAAGACATTGTTTTACTTTTATTTCGAAGTAGGTTCAAAAGATAGGAAAAAAGACGGCCGTAATAAGACGCTGACTTGGCGTTCGTTTGCGGAGCTTAATCGATTTAAAGTCACTCCAGACTGCGAGATTTTCCTGCGCGTTTTTAAAGTTCTTTTATATTTATAACTTTAAAACAAGTTTTTGCATATTCAACGGTTTTATTTATTAAATGCTCGCTTATCGGCAAACCTTTAGTGTGATCTAGAAGTCTGACCTGCCACCTGCCATAATTCCAACTATAATCGCCTTGTGTAATTTGATACTATTTGAAATAAACACGTATAACTATAAAATAATATTAAATAATTATATTGGTCCTTTGATAAAGTTGGTTGATAATGATTATAATGACTGTTGAGTACTAAACATCTTTACTGGTTTTAATAAGGCCTTATCTTAAAAAATAGTTATTTATTCAAATTACAATAGCGTATACGCCGAAATAATGATACATAAGCATCTTCAGCGGATCGTCTGAAAACTCCGTTAGGCCAGTTCGCTGTGTCACCCCGCTTTATCCGACCCAACAACGAAATCGAAGACACGGAAATAAGAACAATTAGTAATTTGAAACAAAGCTAAAGTTTTTGTCTTAAAAGATTGTAAAAATTTGTTTAATCTTTTACATTGCACACATTAACCCCGTTTCTTCTATTATTTCATTTATTTGGAAAATCTGTGCTACTACTGTTAACTAAGGAAATTGTGTTGTTCCAATAAAATAATTTCACAAAGATTTATTACAAATTTGCATTGTTGTAACCTTTGACTAAATATATTATAGAAACCACGGAAACATAATTTTGAGGGTTCCGTGCCCAAGGGGAGTCAAAGGAACCCTAAGGCTCCGATGTCTATCTGTCAAAAGGCTTAGGAAAAAATATTAATAAGAATTACGCAGCCTCTCCGAGCATTACTTACATTCTTCTATAATAGATACCGCATATCATGTCTTTTAAAGGTAATATGTATAATCACATATGCAGTATCAAATTCATTCACCGCTTCGTGGTCAAGTCCGTTTGGCACTAAGTCTATTTTTGTTTTTCCATGCATTGTTTAAAATTTCACAAATATTCAAAGTATGTTGAGGTTAGTGCCAAATATGTTGTTTGGAATATCCGTATTAAACGTCCATGGTGCTTGGCTATTATTTTTTAATACCTGAGTCCTTAATTGCTTATAAAGCGGCTTGGTGCGAGTCGGACTCGCACGTCACGGGTTCCGTACCACCGTCATTAAGATAGAACCAATAACGCCAAACGAAAGCATAATTGCAATGGAAAGGGCACTATATACAAATACCACAGGATTTTGTAACTAAATATCACGATATCACACTTCATGTGGGTATTCGCACATCGTTGCAATAACATAATGACGTGATTTTAAAGTACCTTTTACAGTTTTTGAAGCTTTTATTTTACTCTTCATTTTTGTATTATTTTTGAATATTCGGGTGTATAACTTTACAGTTAATTAGATAAAGGCCCGTTACACACGGATAGTCGGACAGCGCACCCTTAGTAATAGGGTCCCATTAGCACCATTTGAGTACCGAACCCTAAACTTTGACAAAGAAACGTGCCTAAAACAAATCGAGCGCTTACCCTAGATTAGGCTAGGGGACAAATAACTTTTTATGAACACTCCATTATCGCTTTATTCACTAAGTACAGTAGCCAACGAAAATATTTGGTTACGTAAGCTTTAGTAGTTCTATCGCGATTTCGTGTTCATGAAATAGAAATAGTACTAGAACCAACCTCGTTTTGCCGACTTGCATCTGCTATTTGATGTAAATATTTTTTGGAGGAGTATGCTTTACATCTTCTCCAGTTTTGAGGGACCCGATGCTAAGTCGCGCAAAAGAAGCCCACACAAACATCTAGAGCCTATACTCATAATTTGCCTTGCAGGCCGGAAATCGAACCTGGACCCTTCTGCATGTCAGACCGGTATGGCAATCTTCACTCGGGTCGCCGAGAGTCGCGACTTGACCAATGACACTTTTTCTCGCTTGTTGCAACTACGTTGAACCGTATGTTCCATTAAAGGGAAAGTTGGATGGGAAACAAAGCTTTTGTAGATGAGTGTACCGCTCAAATAAATGTTCATTATTTTTCTTTTCGTAGCAGTCGAAAGCGTGACTCGAATCCGTAATGGGATTCAGTTTGAACTTGAAATGGCTCTGCGATGGAGCGAATTTTTTACAGTTTGTATTGAATTTTTCATGTTGATTCAAGCGCAGGCCGTGCGGAAACAGCGGGCTTGTTTTGCAAGTAGCTATTGTTTTAAGGCGATGCTTCACTAGACATATACACATACAGTATTTGCGAAGTCTTGTGTAGAGTAAAAAAATAAACACATTTTAATTAAGTATTAAGAATATATAGTTATTTGTATATAGTCGCCAATATTATTTATTCGTATCTGTGTGTTTTCATTGTACATAACATATTGGTAAAATATGCACATAGCACCTAATGATCTTTGTATACAAATAAAAATAAAAAAGGATTTACGTACAAAAACTTAAATGTGTGTGCATGTGTGCTTTATTTGGCTACACAAAATATATAGGCAAAAATGTAATATACCTTCCTTCGACTCAGCTAAAAGAATTAATAACCTTCAAACAATTGAACAAATTTACTTGAATCATAGCTAAGAACTCTCGATCAATACTACCAATCAAATATAGCCTGTATTTGGGATAAAGCCTATGTTTGGGAGTTACCATACCATAAACAGACACACTTATATTACCCTATTTTTACGGAGATTAAAAACAGTGAAATGTTATGCCAAGTGAAGCTTCACCATTAACAATATACTTCGGTAATAAATTAAAAAATAATTTCCTGTATTACTGTTAATGTTAAGAGTTTTTCACTATAGATTTTTTTATACTAATTGATATCAAGCACCTCAAGCTTTTTTACAATAAATTATACGTTTTGTAAATCACTTACTTCTTAATTGAAAGATATGTAAAGTGATTTAATTACATAGAGTCAGTGAAGTATCAATAGCCGTGAAACGAAACCTTAATACTTAATTAAAATTTGTTTTTTTTTTACTATTTAGTTCTTTGCTACTTTACTATTTAGTTAATAAAGCTTGTATTTTAAACTATAATTTATTTATGAAGCTTAACTTTTTAAACTCCACTGCTTAATATAATGGAAACGCTACTTATGCCAAGTTTAACGAACTTCAAACTAGAAGAAGATTGTACGTACATACGTCTCTAGGATTTTTTGTATATACACCGCCAATTTTGACAATCATTACGGACTAGTGTGATGATTCTTTGACGAGTCCCCAAAAAAAGAGCAGATTATCAATTCGGATGTATTTTTTAACGTGTTCCCTCAGAACTTTTTACGGGGTGAGCCGATTTCAAGGTTTTCTTTTTAATTGAAAGCTTATTTATAGAGTTTCTTTCGCCACTTCTCCATAACGTAACCTTGCGAAGTGGTGGTAGATTTTGTTGACGTTCAAAAAGAATTCTGTAAGAATGTACTTTGAATAAAATATTTTGACTGACTTATTTTATAACTTATCATCACTACATAATATAAAACAAAATCGCTTCCCGCTGTCTGCCCCTTAGATATTCTCTTATTATTCTCTTATTATTCTCTTAGATATTAGATCTCTTAGTGATTCAAGAGGAAGGTTTATATGTATAATACATGCATAACGTAGTAGAAAAACATTGAGAATTTCACATGTTGCCAATGTGATGTCGTAAATACATTTTTTGTGCTTACATTGAAATCTCTGGCTGCACCCTTCGAGATCAAATTAATGTACTACAGAATTGTATATCTTCAAAAGATAGATAAAAATGTCCGCGATGGTATATGTATATCTCTAAATGATAAACCACAGTTACATTTTTATCCTTTATAAATACAAAAAACTAAGGTTTATTTACCGTGCGAAACTGGGGCGGATCGCTAGTGTAATTATAAACGCGTGTTGTTTTCTTAAAGTAGGTACAATTAAATTATGTCCGCATCGATGTGATCATTTTGGAGTTTATAATAGGGTAACAGATTATTACAAAAACATGTTAAACCACATTGTACGGTGACTAACACTATCTCAAATTAAAATGTATATACAGACAATAATATTATGCAGGAAAACTTTTTGAGTAGGAAGGTAATTATAATAGTTATATATAACATCCTCATAATCCTCCGTGAAGCAATTTTTGTGTTTCGGTTTGGAGAGACGTGGTTGCCGGCTATACTTAAATACGAGGCGAACATATTAGTCCTCAGGGGTAGCACCGCATTTGTAATCAATCTTAGGTATGATTTAACTGTACTTAGGGATGATTACTAATGTCCATGGGCGGCATTTACCGCTTACCATCAGGTGGACTGCGTGCTCGCTTGCTTACGTTTAACGATAAAAAAAAGACTTTAAATGTCTACCTATTACGGGTCATAACATATACTTAGTTCAGACAATTCGGCAAAAAGGCTGAACAAAATTAAGAGTACGTTAGCCTATAAAACATTGCATTCTTTTTACTTATTATTCACCGCCATAATATCACTTTCGGTATCGTGTTGCATATCCATTTCACATACGAGCTATTGCGTCGCACAATCGCGACACCGGAGGGTGTTACCCACACCCCTGTGTCAGCTACATACACCCTTACAAACTTACCCTTACGTCCGTTCACGGGGCGTCGTGCTAAAATACATCTTACGAGCGCGCGATACGGGCGATGACCGCGCGAAATTGTTCCCGCGTACGAAGTGGCACGTGGTGAATGTGTACATAGAGGGCGCGCCCCTCGCTGTCACAGAACAAACATGGCGGCTAACGAAGTTTTTGCGAGCGGCTCTCGTGAGCGATTTCGCGCCTAATTTGGACGTTGTACGCTGTGAGTGCATCGTGTTTTATTTTATTTAAATTTTCACGTGTACCGGCGCGAGGTAATTTTGCAGGCTTCATTTTATCGACAGTAGCTACACTTTATTTTTATTACTTTACAACTGCTCGTTTTATTTTATTGTCATTGCCACTGTACAGTTATATTTCTGAGACATTTATCAGGCACAATGAGTAATTATTAAAATACAAATAAGGAATTATAAATAAATGCAAATTTTGTCAAATTAACACACATTGTCACTTTCTGTACAATAAGTCACCTAGTCACTTTAAGTGACCAAGTACTCTGTACGAAATGTTGAAACTGATTATGCATTTCGGAATAAAATTAGTAAAAAAACAACAATTGGTATCAAACACGCCACGCTTTTAGAACAGTACCATTAATTCTCGTTAATCACTTTATTCTTATATAAGGATTTTTTTTCCTATTATTTGATTAACTATAAAAGCGTGGATGTTAGTTTTTTAAACTATAATTTATTATAACTAGGCTAAATCTTGAGTATGTATATGATCGATTTTATTTTTGAGTTAATTCACAGTCGAATTATTATCTTGTAAATGCTTATTTAAATGGAATAGACTGTTAGGTACATAGATATTTAGATCTACCGATTTGCAAAAAAAAAGTTTTATTTTCGAAAACGAAAGACCCTTCACAATATTGCTTAATTGAGTGCCCTGATCAATAAGAGATTTTATTAGCAAATTGAAGACTGTACATTCTATTAAGAGGAGTGAAATATGTCCATCTTCTTGCGAAGGTTTTTTGACGTTTTATACATTAAGATAGGCCCTACACTAGGTTCCCCTGTATCGTAGACTCTAGGAACCCACAAATACGAATACACAAAGGCGCATACCCAGAACAGAAATGGAAATTCATTACTTAGATACCTGCCTGGCCGGTAATGACCTGTATGGTGATCGCTGCGTCATGTGAATTGTCACTGAGGCTTTGTATTTACATATCACAGAAGTCACTAGCTCGGCTGCTAAGCCCTAAGGAGCTAAATTAAGAATGAACCCTAAGTGCATCATATTCCTCATACTAACTTTTAAGATGAAGATATAAGCGGAGGGATTGGTCACCTCACCTTGGTGGTCACCAGTAGCAATGACGATAGGCTTCCAAACAAATGTGTCAGAAATGTTTATGGTGGAACTCAGATAAACTCAGAAGGCGTCAGCGCCACATCTGTTTATGCCTAATAACAGCAGTAAGCTTTGCTGTGTTCTGAGTATGTGGTATGATATTCATATACGAGATTCCAACTTAGCCCTCAAGAGTATAAAAAGATCTGCAGCGAACTTCAAGTCTCCAATCTAAGGTTTACAGATGCCCATGCTCAGCAATTGCCACTTACCACCAGGAAAAGCCACTTCTATTTCAAAAAAT
>DWJS01000775.1:0-10256 GCA_018248975.1 Codatractus imalena | reverse complement strand
TCGTCTTTGTGTGTGTACATGGCACCCACGACACAGGGAAACCTAGTGTGGGGCTATGAGTGTAGAAAGCGTCTATAGCGTCTATAATGATTAATTATTTGTCATGGGCGGTCTTAAGGTATTAGGAAAATAAATAAGTACCCATTATAGTGTACCTGAAAAGGTACGTACTATATTAAGTAGTCTAGGTTTAAGGTGATTTTATGACGGTTGATGATTCCTTTAAACGTAACAAACATTAATCTGTAACATTCAGATTAAAAGTCGAATGAACATTGTTATTTCAGTTTTAACCTTTTACTTGGTATTATTGATTCTAGTGATATTAAAAACTCAGTGGATTATTATATTCGCTTATATTTTAGCTTCTGTTATACTTTCAACAATTATGTGAACTATTTTTGATAATCCTTAAATATTTTATCTTATGAGAATAAATAAATGTTAATATAGAAAGGAACATACGAAAACTTTTATAGGTATTTTAACAACTGCTGACTCTCTGAGTCACTTTTATGTGCGCTGGTAGCTATTACAATTTTCAGCCCTTGAAATTTATTGCAAATTTATTATGTATTACTGAATGTATTTGTGTTCGTAGGGTTCGATCGAGAACATGGGTCCATATGAAGAATTAGTAAAATCCGGAAAAGAGTTTTCCCTGCTTTTGTCAAGCTTAAGTGAAGGAACTGACGGCGAAGAAGGCGGCGAAAAGGTGTGTGTAAGCACAAATACACATTTAATACTTGCAACTAATACAAATATTTTTAAAGAACTATTTACCAGAATCATTCCCTTTAGCTATTCTACTAACATTATGTACAATTAGAACGTAAGATATAAAATTTTGACTGAAAGTTTATGAGCATTACATTAGGAGTACTACATTATTTAAAAAAATGTAGTTACATGTAACGTATTTTTGGTTCAATAACTATAATAAATTGGCTTACATATTGGCATTGGCATACGCATTTTAAAATTTGTGACTTTTATTATTTAACTTATCATTTTCTCGTTTATTACTACTATTATCTAATAAATTATTTTTGGGTCAATTTTTTGTCTTCTTTGTAATGGTCGGTGTGGAAATCACAAACAGTCTTTAATGCTAAATATCTCGATAGACTCAGAGGAAATTACAAAACACAACAGGACTCTATAAAATAAAATATATTGATAATTGTACATAATTCGTGAGCCATGGTACCATGACAAGCACTTAACGCGCGCAAAATTTTTGTATAGTGTTCACATGGTGCTCGCTTGTCAGGCTTTGAACGCGCGTTGCCGCGGCCGTCATGGTTCAGTTTGAGTTCTGGATGAACTGAGCGAACCCTAAAATTTCGTCTGTCCGTTTCAAAAGCGCGCGCTCCATTAAAACGCACATTAGCATGTGTACGGCCCGAATAAAATGTATGTAGTTGTAAATGCGTGTTACCAAAACACGCGTTAAGCGCTTGTCATGGGAACATGGCCTGAAGCATTACAACACTTTAGACGCAGAAGCCAGCAATGCTGCGAGGGATATCCAAGATTTCGGTGCGGAGCGAGGAAGACGCCGAGGATCAGATGGCGCAGGTGCAGGACGCGGAGCAGCGCGCGGAGGGCCGGCTCAAGTGGTCCGTCATCGGCAAGTACGTGTCCGCGGTCGGCTCGTGGTTCGTCGTCGCCTTCGCGGTCATCACGCTGCTGTTGACGCAAGCCGGGGCTACGCTCGCCGACTACTGGGTCAGTTTCTGGTGAGTCATCAACTTTTTTTTTATCGTATAAAGGAGCAAATGTCATCTGATGAGTGATCAACTGTTTTTTTTTATCGTATAAAGGTAGCAGTCCACGTGATGGTAAGTCAATACCGCCCATGGACATTAGTAATCATCTCTAAGTATCAAGAATTAAATCATGCATAAGTTTGATCACAGATGCGTTGCTACCCCTGAGAACTAAGATGTTCGCCTCGTATTTAAATATAGCCGGCAACCACTGAACTTCATAAACTTCACAATTAGGGATAGCAACAAAAATAAGAGTTATTTACATTAAATGTCAATGCAAATCTGAAGAAGGCGCGCCGCTTGAGGGTACCCCCTTATTCTGTTTTTTTTTCGTTGTTTAGAAATTAGGCAATATATTGTTGTATTTGTTGTATCTTGTATTTATGTGAAATGTAATTAATGTTAACCTTTGTAGATCTATCTGAACCTTAAATATTTTAAGAAAAGTCTTTCCTAGAAAATGATAAAGTTGTTTGTTTCGGTGTATGAGTACGTAAGCTCAGTACTATATGTTCTCTGAAAATGTTAGGGAATAAACGCGCCACATAAGTGACAAGTAACGATCATTCGATACCGTATTGTATGCAGTAACAAATAATACGAGTTCAATGCACACGTCGCGCTTTTAGAATGAAAGTGACACAAATCAAAATTTTCATGAATTTGGTTCATTTACAAAACGATTTCGATCAATGTGATAGTGGAAATGTGGGGCAGCAATAAAACTACCATGTGTTTGTATAAACCACACTCATTTAGTTCTTCTGTTTATACGTTCTGTTTTATACTTGTTGTAACAATTTTTAACAACGTTGATTTTCGTAGTTTTATGAACTAAGCACAAGTTTTCGAATTTCCAAATTATGGCACTTTAGTTTTAAAGGTGCGATGTGATTGTTGTTGTATCATAATGCAATAAATCTGGAACCTCCAGAAAGTAATTTCGATCTTTATAAATTGCTTATAAGTTAAGTTTAATCCCGTTTTAAGTCCACACGCAAGCAGAACCAGAGGCCAATTTTGTAAATAATACCTACAATTCTAACAATACAATAAGGCAATATTATTACTTGCTCTACTCCTGTTTTCGTAGAATAGAATAGCCTATTGTACGACCGATTCAGCCCTGCTTCTTATTATTACCTGGAAGGGTTCCAAACAATCTCGTGTTCTAATTTAAGCATTATGGCTCCATTACAGATAATTGATTCGAAAAGTGTTGATTGTATTTTTGGTCTGTATTTAATGATAAAGTTTTAATACATTTCAGGACAAATCAAGTGAACGCTTATATGCAAGGATTAGCGCCAGGGGAGGAACCCGGTAAGTTGCATCGCTTTATACTTTATGACGACCCACGTGGCGGTGCGGTTACCACACCGAGCTGACACACAGAGGATTCTGGGTTCGATACCCGGCCAGTCAGAAATCTAAGTGATGAAATTAGTTCTGTTCTGGGTCTGGGTGTTTGTGTATCGTCTTTGTGTTTGTACATGGCACCCACGACACAGGGAATCCTAGTGTGAGGCTGTGAGTGTAGAAAGCGTCCTTTAAATACATTGTATTGCCTAGGTACACATTATTTTCCTTATTATTAATAAGCCTTTACAAGGCTTTATTTTGGATAATTTTATGACATTGACACTATTATTCCCTCATACTGAAGTTATCTATCTAGTTATCTAAAATAAAATATCTGACCACGTTAAAGTGTTTATCATTAACCTTAGACTGAGCTAGAAGTCTACTTGAGGCAAACACAGATCTTTCTATCAATGATTTCTGCACGTGTTCGTAGCAGCAGCAAATACTAAACTCCGCGAGAACTTCTGTCCGTATTCTAGATTTAAGTTTCTTGTCTTTTTCTGTTTCGTCTACGACATGAGAAATACGTTGCTATTCACACCAAATGGCAGTAAGCACACTACCACAAATATTATCATTAAAGTATTGCTTCCTTTTACAGATAATAGTCTCGGCGCACAAGTGGGAGTGTTGACAACAGCCGGGTACCTCTACGTATATGGCTTCACCGTGCTATACATCATCATCATGACACATGTCAGGATTTGGGCCTTCGTGACGATGACCATGCGGGCTTCGGTGGCTCTCCACAACAAAGTGTTCCAAAATCTTACCGCTACCGTCATGAGGTTCTTCGACACCAATCCTTCGGGTAAATTCCATTTACCAAACTTTATAAGAATTTCGTTTTACCATAGAATTTGCACTGGGAAATTGAAAAACATATACTCGATACTATGATTATTGTAATTCTTAATGTCTATGCTTCATTAATGACAACTTTAAGTCTTTATCTGTACCATTTTTATACATTTGATTCGGAGTTTACCCAGATCAGTTATAAAGCGCTCATGATTATTTCAGGTCGTGTTCTAAACAGATTCTCGAAAGACATGGGTGCAATGGACGAGTTGCTTCCCCGTAGTATCCTGGAGACACTGCAGATGTACCTGTCGGCGGTCAGTATCCTGGTGCTCAATGCAGTGGCTCTACCATACACGTTGATACCAACCGCGGTATTGATGGTGATCTTTATATTCCTCCTCAAATGGTATCTCAGCGCCGCGCAAGCTGTGAAGAGATTGGAAGGAACAAGTGAGTACTAGATTCAACGTTTATAAAAGTGTTAAAAGTTCTTTGCAGAGAACATAAATATTAGTTATTTATGTTCTCATCAAAAACTTTAAGTTTAGTTCTTAATTTTTTCGGTATACTTAATTTTTTTTGCTATACGTAGCGTTATATACTGTTAGAAAATAACTTATTTTACAAAGTCTATAGCATAAAAAGTAGCTATACAATTCAAATACAGTAAAACAGTGTTCTAAGTATAAAACATGTATGTTATGCTTTATGATATGTTTTCAGCAAAGAGTCCCGTGTTCAACATGATCAACTCCACGATATCTGGCCTGTCGACCATCAGAAGTTCTAATGCACAAATAAGACTGTTAAACCAGTTCGACGAAGCGCAAGTAAATATTGATTTTCCATTCTCAATTTTATTCGAAATACCAAAGCTTATAGCTTGACGTGAATTATCAGCTTTTCTTATCCAATTGCTTGTACTGCAGACCATTTGGAATGAAATGAAAATATTAGTACATGATCCTACCCTTACATAAACTTTAATAACAACGTTTGCAGTGTACATTTAATGGTACGAAAGGGTCATCAAGGGCTTATTCTTCTGTTCATTTTAATAAATAAGTAATAAGATTTTTAAATAAAGTCAAAACGTAATCCTTAGAATTGATAAGCATTAGTGAAGTATACTTTTGATTTCAGGATATTAATACAAGTGCCTTCTATACGTTTGTGGGAGGCTCCTCGGCGTTCGGGTTATACTTGGATATGCTCTGTTTAATATATCTCGCATGTATAATATGTATCTTCCTTTTAATTGATTTTGGTAAGTATACACTATATTAAGAATGTATAAAAAACAACTATATCCTTGTCGTTGACAGTTCTCTATAATTTTCTTAAAGGTCTGTAACACTATCTATAATTGCCAGTGAGGTGAAATAAAGCTTAACTAAGCCTAACCGTTAAAAGACATAAATAATGGATCGACGATGATGATGTTTTTAAGAATTTCTCCTGGCTTAGACTTGATTCCTAGTAGAATAATTGATGTTTGAAAATAAATCATATTAAGAATCCTGTCGTTAACCTTCTATGGCAATAATGAGTCTATAATGACGTCTGAAATGATTACTCTCAATACTTAAAAACTCGAGCTGCAGACGAATGAGTTCGGCAAACGGAACCCCAAGGACACTGAGGCAGCGAGGTTTCAAGAGAAGAGGGGTTCAAGAGAGTAATGTTTTCAGGTGAAGCCATCCCGGTGGGGTCGGTGGGTCTCGCCGTGAGCCAGTCGATGGTGCTGACGATGATGTTGCAAATGGCGGCGAGAATGACGGGCGACTTACTCGGACAAATGACGTCAGTTGAACGTGTGCTCGAGTACACGGCGCTGCCGCCGGAGCAGTACATGGACGAGGGCCGTGAGTTATTTTTTTATAGTATGGATTTAGCAAACGAGCATGCGACCTGATGGTAAGTGGCCAATGCCGCTCATGGACATTAGTAATCATCCCTAAGTACAATTAAATGTTACCTAAGTTTGATCACAGATGCATTGTTAAGGAAGACTAAGATGTTCGCCTCGTATTTAAATATAGCCGGCAACCACGCCTCTCCAAACCGAAACACAAAAACTGCTTCACGGAGGATTATGAGGGTTGCGGTGGTACCTCCCCGGTCGAACTATTCGAGTTCTACCACCTGGCAAAAAATGTTAAAAAGAATATTTTCACTGTTTACACTTATAAACTGGTATGGGCTGAATACATAAATACCGTAATGCTGTTTGCATAAGACATTTTAGTTTAAAATGAATATATTTTTAAGGGCAATGGTGTATGAGAATGAGACTCGGTGGTTCGCCGAAGACGGCCAGCTAACGAAGAGGGTATGTGAGGACACCTCGCTGTCCGTGCCCGACTGTTGCGCTTGCGACGACGCTAAATACAAGGTACGCCAGGTATTTTAAATACGAACTTTTTAATTTATAATCTCTACGTTAAGCGCGTAAAAACTACCGACTTCAATCGCACGACCTACCTACCTGCTTACATAGGTACCTTGTCTTGGATTGTCATAAATGTAGTAATATTTAAATCACTATACCTTTCCGCTAGGAATTTGTCCTATGTGAACGAAATTAAAATGGAATCTTTGAAAGTATTCCCTTTGAAATAAAAAAACAATATTTTCCAAATAAGTTGATAAATGACGAAGTTTTGAAGTAACAAAAGAATTAGTAAGTCAGTGAAATATATCAAATTAAAATGCGACAACACGGGTTCCAATTTTAAAAAATCATCGAAGTCCGTTCACCAAGTAAAAAACTCGGAGGTAACAGACACAAAAAAATATGAACAAATCAAATCAGAGCCTCCTCCTTTTTTAAACTCGTTTAAAAATAAGCATGTGTATTAAACGACCGTGGAAGTGAATCACGACTTTTAAAGTTTTACGCAAAAAATAAACATTATTCAGGCCGAGTCGTTCTTTGCGTTGATGTGTTGTAATGTATATGTTGTAAAGCGCGTGATCGTGACCACGACAATGACGGAAGCGGTTTTGCTGCCTATATTTATATATATACAACTGTCAGTTGACAGTTTCGTACATACTATGAAAGTAAATTTTACTGTTTCCTTTCATAGTATGTACGTTCAGCTGGATTATGCCCCTCTTAAACAGAAGTTCTGTATGCTTCATAGTGCCTATAATTATAATTAACGTGTACTTTTGTGAAAATTTTCTATACTTAAATAGTTAAAAAATACATATTTTCTATATCTATGTTCTATGGAAAGGTTTTGGTTCGTCGGTTAACCCACCGTATGATTTTGAATGTAGGCGTAACTATGATTGAGGAAAATTATATCATTGACTGATATATTTTTTCAGTTGGTATTTGAAGGACTCTGGTCCCCACAAACCCACCCCAAGGACTTCCCAACTCAAGCCCTTTGGTTGACGCACTTCTCAGACCTCATCGGTGCTTCTCATCCTAAGAACTTCAGCTTCTGGGGAGAAGGGCAGATCGCTTCAGATGGGTTTAGGTTTGTCTGATTATTACATACTATTTGGTAGATTTAAACTTTAGTACCTGTATTTATAACATTATTGAAATAACTGTGGGATCAATTCACACTCACATGCGCGAACCAGCAACTCGAGAGCGACATTAAATGAACTGAGCTAAGATTTGACTACAATGAAAGCCGAGCTGAATCTACGAAAGTACTTCAGAGATTTTTTTATCGCACATCGTAAATAAAGAGATCGATTCAAAATACACTATATTTTTCTACACAAAATTTAGTTACAAAAAACGCAATGTTCACACTCGAAATTGGTTAGGCACATCGGCGGTCGAGTACAAAAGGTTAACTATTTGATTAATTTCTTCCATTAGGTGCCAAAGACCTTTATGACTTGATATCTTGCCGCCAACAATAGTCTTAATTTATTTTTTACTTATTTTTTACCGTGTATTTAATTTCGTAGGTCCTTGGCCGAATGGGGTTCAGTCGGTCTCTTGGAACGGGAACTGCGACAACAGGGGGGAATTTTGCGTTCGATCGTGAAAGCGCAGGGGCTGTGGTACCCTAAGGTCAACTCGAACACCTCCACCGCCTTTTCCGTGGATAAGAAGAGGCCTTACCTCTCTGTTGCTTCTATGTTTGGTGAGAAAGTTTTCGACGAAGACAACAAACATTTAGTTCATATACTTATACCTGTATCGTAACCTCCTTGTAACATATAACCTTAACGCGATCTCGTTGACAGGCGATCTCTGTGTGCGACCATAAGTCCACACCCTCAATCTTTAGCCAAACGGTGTGCGACAAAGCACGAACACTGATTTTCGGCACGATCGAAGACTTAACAGATCTCCGACACTGAAACTTAAATATAGCGGAAACCATTTTTTTGCCAATACTTTCCGGAATCGAACCTTTCGTCGGTCTTTCGTCTCTTAATACATTTCGATAGAGGAGATATGGTCAATTGTAGATTATTTTCGGTAAATGATGATGATAACGTGTTTGATTGGCAGGTCCGTCACCCGACTGGGTGGTGGGTGTAAACGGGCTGAATCTCTGCAACAAGGACTGTTCGTGGGCACGTGAGAAGATAGTCGATCTTTATCCATACGACGCGGGCACCGACAACGGCATCTCCTACATGGTAATTCTCTAATTTACTGTCTTTAATAATTTCTCTAGTTTAATGATCAACAAATGGGTTAAATCTGTATTAGAAAACTGGCTGCTTGGTGATTTTTCGAAAACATTTTCGAAAGTGCATTTGACTAATTTGCCTGGTTCATTTTTTTACATTTCGATATGAATACTATTATTACTTTTTATTGGTCATTTTTCATAGTCATATTGGTCATAGAATAACATATATCGGGAGACAGAATGTTCTTAGTAGGTTGTTCGGGGTGAAGTGATAATTATGGTGAATGCAATTTAATGAGATATGGCAGATTCTCATAGAAATTTTCCTCATTTTATTATTGAATAAATCTTTTATAATCTATCTCACTTCCGTTGGTTTCGATATTTTTATTCGATACTTCACTTGATCAACGTGAAGTCCCTGGGACGTGGGACAACAAGAGATCCCTCCTTCTGCCGTTTTAATAGGTTTAATTTCTACCATCGTGGTCTCTTGCAGCAGATTCGGAATCATGAAAATTTTTCAGACTGATCAGTGTTACTAAAATAATTTCATAAATAGTTCACCTGTATGCAGATGACTTGGAGATTTACAGGCACTTTGTATAGATTTCAATACGACAACTAAACTATGGTCAGTGATCTCCGTGACATCAATGAATGGACTAAACTATTTGGAATTGTGATAAATTCAATTTATAATGATGTAATTTACTTTTTAAACAACACAAAATATGATATATTCATGATTTTGTAGGGCAGTAATATCTTGAATGTAATGGTATGGTATGTACAAATAAAATGTTCGCATAACGCAACTCATAAAATAATTTAAAAAATGTGATAAAAATGTGGGAATTCTAAAAGTAATATAAAATAAATTAAACTGTAGATTGATATTAAAAAGGTTCTGAAGTTTCAAACATCAGTAGGAGATTCAATCAACATATTGTAGAAAACAAAACATAAAAAGTTGATATCGTTGTCGTCAATCAATTCAATAATTGTTTGGATAACAATGTTTTAAATCAGTACATTTTCTTTATTATAGTCTCTTCAAGAGTTATTTCTGAAATATTAAAATACTCTACTAATTCCGTATTATTATAATGTCCGATCTTGATATTCTGTTTACTTTCTTTCGTTTCTTATGTGTTTTACGTAAAGTTTGACTCATCAATTATTAGTTTATATGGATTATGTAATAAGTGTTTTATATCTATATTTATACTTTATGCAGGTTAAGAAGACCACTGAGGTAGGTTCGGCTTTTGTTGACGTATCTTCGTTTCTTCCTACAAAGTTATTTTCATTTTTCTCTTCCGAACAAAGTTTTGTTCTTTCGTTCTTCGTTTTCCTTTTGTTTCTATTGGTCCTCGTGTTTTTATTATCACTTTTTTCTGCGAATCCTTTTTCTAAGACTTTCTCTGCCCTCATTCTCCAGCTTTTTTATTCAAACGAAGGTGGTGAATTTCTCCAGCATTTTTATTGAAAAGAAAGCTTCGAAATAAGGTTTGTAAGTACTTATTTATTTAATACTAAATAAAAATAATTGAAAGAAGTTCTTGTGATACTTTAAGGCAGATGACTTAATTCTATATCTAGATAGAAATGCTACTAATGCTGTTAAGGTCAATAACAATGCATGTATTCACATTCTAAAAAAAATTAATTACAGAAACGTATAATT
>DWJS01000774.1:0-10259 GCA_018248975.1 Codatractus imalena | reverse complement strand
CTTTACAGCGTATTACTGATTTTGATGAATATACGTAATAACTATGTTTAGTAATGTCATAAATATACTGGTTGAAAAGTTTAGAACTATTTTAATACTAAATTGTCAGCATTTATACAATTACATATTAGAGCCAGAATTGGCTATTTCTGTTAAGTTATGTCTATATTTACTAACATTTGTATATGACCAGTTACTGTGGTCACGAAATATGTTTGTAGAATAGCATGCATCATCTAACTTCTCTGTAATTTTGATAACTTGATAACAATAATGTTTCAATATGTGAAGCTTAAAAGCTAGTGATAAATAATATTTATAATTAAATTGAAACTATTTTACTAAGTTGCGATGTTTTGTAACACGTCCAAAACGTGTTAAACACACGTTGACCCGTAACTTTCTTAATGGTTCTACTAAATACTTCAACATGTTTACGTACACCGTCTTGTCTTAACTGATTATCTCCTTCGTGATTTCAACACGAAGTAAACAATTATTATGGCTACCTAAGGCGCTCCCTGATTTGTCAATACCACATTGATATAATAGCTCGTTCAGATTTTTAACCGACTTCAAAAATAAAGAAGTTCTTAATTGAGAATAATATCAACTGAATTCGCTTGAATATTTTTTGTTTGTTAGCTCAAAACTCTGTCACTCACAAACTAATTTGTGAAATTATTGTTTTTGTTGCAAAGGAGATATTTTCAAAAGGATCGCAATTTTGATTTAATTGGAATTGAACCTTGGATTTTCTATTCCAAAAGGGAACTCCTAAAAAACGATCTGAAAATGTGAATTTATCAATTCAGCAATTTAATTTTTATAACAGTCTTAGTATCTGATAGAATCATTTTATTTATGTCTCCTATTCGTTACCTTCACCTCCCACAATACGATTTAAAACTTTTGAAACGTTAGTGCTTTATAGTTGAAGATTACAACACAGTTCAGTTTAGTGCTTGCTCCATAGATGTAGTAAAAGTTTATGCGTTTAATTAACAAAAAAAAACAATTAGCAACAAGCCTTATGTCGTAAATATTAATACATCTCAAAAGTCGGAGTTAGACTGCGGTAATACTTACGCATGTACTACACGCAAAATATTGTACATAATTGTAAAAAGCAATTTGTTTAAATTACACAATATTTATTTGTCTGTGTTTGTATGTGTGTCTAATATATTACAATTTAATGATGATTAAGTTCTAGACGATGCATGCATATCTGTCCGTGAGTGGCTGGTAAGTGTGTCAGTATGACTGTTAATAAAGATTAGGTAATGTTGGATGTAATATAAGCAAAAGTATCGCATCGTGCAAAAAACCTTCGAAATTCATTGAATCACTTAATTTAATAATATAGATTACTTAATTATTGAATAGTTCTAAATAATACAATGTATTAATTCATTAGATCTTCTTCTGAGTACATTTAATTTAAATATTACATGGATTAAAAGCTTTTATTATTCAATTTGCCCTTTCATAAACTGAATTTCAACTTATTCACTTGATTATGCCAATTTACCAACGAGTTCTATTAAATTACACGATTTTTTCATTCTTATTTTGGTTCCTTTTTTGTGGAGGATGTACAAGTATAACATTTTTGACAAATGATTAGTAATTGTACTCGTAAGATACAATGTCTAACGGTATTGGCCCTTATATCAATAGATATCTTGATCCCACACAAACTATAAGTAGGTAATGATCATTAAGAACTAACGATAGAGATCCACTACCGAATCGTTAGTGAAAGAGTGCACGATTTGTTTCTCCGAAGCGAACCGAAGCTAACCTAGACACTTATCTCAATAAATGAGCTATTATTCAAGAGAAATCGTTTCACTTTTAGCCGTCTCCGATCTATTATTATATTACATAGGTATATTGTCCTACGCATCAGTCATCTGCAATCTTATCTCTGTATCGTGGGAGTTGGACACTCGTGATGCAGTAAACAACCGCTAGAATGAGCGCGCGGATCAAAACTAAATTTTAACTTCGTCTAGACGGAGCATAGTAAACATAGTAATTACAGACTGATCATGCAAAATTAAATCCAATTTTATGAACGTTTCCAACTTTTTGTTGAAGACGGATGTAATTGATAATATGAATAGTGTTAGTATAGTATATGAAAACGGCTTTAGTATTAAAGTACTAAAAGGAAAAATCGACCAACAGCGAGTCGGATAAAGAAACGAAGGATTTCATACCACCATCATTACGATCGAGCGTACAATGTCTAATAAAAATATGTACGTATGTGATGGCAAAAGCAAGTTATACAAATACCGTCGCAGAATATTACGATGTCACCCATTATGTGGGTACTCGCGTTGCGAGACGGATGAATTCTTATAGGTATCATTTGTTACCCTGAAATCTTCTACATATTTTACTTTTTTCTATTGTATTTGTTATAGCGGTCCTATTACACATACATTGTGGAACTTTCCAGTGTGTACCTTTTTTATTACAGTTCATAACATGCAGCGCTGTCACATACTATCAAACGGCAGTGGAGCCTCATTTACAGGGTCTCGTTGGCACCCTGTGTACCCAACCCTGAAAACATAAACTAAAATTAATTTAAAGATTACAGGTATTACCGGGCGACGATAAATAAATTATCATGATTTTATGTTCGTATTTCTTAAAAAGACAAACACACCTTTTTGATACTTTAAGTAAATGTGAGCTTAAGAATGTGTGCATTCATAAATCGCGAGTGTTTATTTATTATTGAATAATAGGTAATCCTTTATTAAGTAATTCATTAATTTTGCTATTTTTTGACATGCTCATGATGTAGTCGTTGCTTAAGGTTTAAAGTAAAAATCATCACAGACTTGCCACATTAAACATGTTCTTGAATGTATCTAACTATTAGCCATTATTTCCGCGATATAACAATTGTTTGGCAATATTTAATGGAACGATGACTAATACCTTCGATTTTATAAAACCCAGTCATTCATTTTATCCTGCATGTACCAATCACTTCTCGAAAGTAATCCGAAAGGTCGTCCGTGCATTATAGATTAAAGAAAATATTGCACGGAATATGAATATGTATTATGTTACTGTACCTACCACTAAGATAAGATATATTTGCGAACCGACACAAATGTTTGCGGTTTTTCCTTACTGGAACCTTTAAAGATTAAAGTATTACATAAGTGAATGCTCCTATTTATCATATTTCTAACTAAAAGTAGTTCTTATAGTTTAAGTACTTACGTTCGGTATAGTAATGGCACTATTGTTTGTTTTAATAACTAAAATAGATTAAAATTACTTCTGCATATTAGGAGCTGCATTAATCAGCCAATATTAGCCACGCGGCAGCGATCGCCGTGAGAACTAAGTAATTGATTTGACTAATCTCCTACGCCGTCTACATATCCGTTCATAAAATATCGCATTTAGATGTCATTTTGAAGGAAGAAGAAATATATTAGTAGTTTAGCAGTGTCATCACAGCCATATCTATTTCTGCCTTTATAGCAGTAGTCTTTGTTTAAGCTCTTTCTGGTAAGGCTTACTTAATTATAATTATAAAGCGTTCTCACTCAATCCTCATAAATGACAAAATTAAAATGAATTATTTATTTGATCTCTCGAATTCAATAGAATTAATTAGTATTAAGTGATGTATGTAGTGTAGTGTAAGTTCTAATCAATAATATATATCGCTGTCAAATGTAATCAAATGTAAATGGAAGATATATGAAAAGAAAAATGATTTTCCGGGATCTTTGTTAGACAGAACCGACAACAATGTTTTTTTAGAATTTATGTATATTTTTCTGCGCGATTGTATGCGCTAATCTCAGAAACGGCTTAACCGATTCGGGTGCGGTTTCCACTAATGGATTGTCCTAAGCTTCAATTGAAATTTGTTTGTAATTTGTTTTATTTCTATCAGTTCAAAAATAAAAAGGTTCATTATTTTCATTATTTACCCCACTATTAATCTGTCCCACTACTGGGCACAGGTCTCCTCTCAGAGTGAGAAGGTTGTAGGCCATAGTCCACTACGCTGGCCAAGGGCGCATTGGTAGACTTCACACACCTTAGAGAACTTTTGGAACGAAGTTCCTTATTGGACGATGCGTAGGAATATCCCCTAACTGATGGCTATACAGTGTCTACGTGATCAATGTTATTATTTCTAAATCATTGTAAATAAAATAAAGTTGATAACTTTGTAAAATAGTTCATTTATTTTTTTCAATAAAAAAATCATAATGAAAAATGTATACCCGAATAATTATTTTCTTTACACCTCGAATAGAACTTAAAATTAATATTTTTATAATAAGGAACTTCCAATCCGGTTCCCTTCAATCCTATCCAGATTTGCTTTTTTTAAAATTCTTAGGCGTATAGGTTTCCTCACGATGTTTTCCTTCACTGTCAAGAAATGTTATCATTTCTTCCTATTCCTAAAACGCATATAATTTTGAAAAATCAGAGTTGCGTGCCTGGGATTTGAACCCCGGACACTCCCGTTAGAGAGGCCGAATTCTTATCCATACTGCTTTAAGAGTTATAAAAAGGTTATGACAGTGTACGTAAATAATCAACTCGTACGCTTATTCGATAATAAAATAACTAATTAGTTGAATTGGCCAAACCTTTCGTTATATTTAATAAAATTATGAGGGTATCTATTAATTGCAGATGCCCGTGAGAGGCTGTGAACACTTACAGTCCGGTCCACTGCATACATGTACGCAACGTTTATTAACTTGACTAAAATGGTTCGTACTTGAGTACTCTGTATGCATCGTAAAATCAGTGAACCCGTGAGAACTAAGTAATTGATCGCACTAATCTCATAGCCGATAGCTACTATATATTGGCAAGTTATTACACATACTATTAACTTATGCACCTCCTTATACACTTAGCAAACCGTGTTGCATAATCAGTTTTCTAAAGACCTCTAATAGCTAATTGAATCTTATTTTTGATTGGCAATATTGTGCAAAGCTAAGATGACACGTAATACAACGCACTCACCTGATTAATGATCTGTTTAGTAAATTTCATAGATGCTACTTTTATGAATAATATTAAACGTATTAAACATTCTATATAAGGTTCTATCTTAATTGATGCTCATATTTGACTAACCGCGTGGAGAAGCGGTCATCATATCAATCTCACATGCAGAGGGTTCCGGGTTTCGATCCCCGGCCAGTCAGAAATGTAAGTGATGAATTTAGATACTTGTTCTGAGTCTGGGTGTTCGTGTATTGTCTTTGTGTGTGACATGGCACTCGCGACACAAGGGATCGTAGTGTGGGGCTATAACTTTAGAAAGAGTCAAAGCGTCATGTACGAGACCAATGAAGAACACTACTTAGAATAAAGAAAACATTACTATTGACCACATTTAGTATTTTACGACTCATGGCGTATCTTTAAAAAAATCCATTTAAATCGGTTCAGGAATGTAAAAAAACATTTTTTTAGGAATCATAGATATACTATATATTAGCTTAAATAATTGCAATGGTTTTAGAATCCCTTTACCAAATATATCTTTAAATTTTATTCATGTGCATACTTTTCTATTTTGTATGATAGATTACAAGCAAATAAGTACATAAGATAACGACACTCGAGTCGCTTAAGTAACACTTTAGCGTCTGAGTACCTAAGTGGATACATTGAGGTCAAAACTCCAAAACAATACTGAATTCAAATACTATTTTTATAGGTATTCGAAAGAAATATACGTATTATAATACGAAATCACTATTATAATTCACACGTATTAATATAATTCACATATACCCAATCTTTTGGTAAAATCTCACGAATTAATGACCGAGGTTTCGTATTATAATACGTACATAGCAAATTAAGACTATACTTTTTGATCGGTTCACAATTAATTCAAAACTTTAAGATCCAATCCTTTAAGATCCTATTCATTAACTAAGGCTATTTCATTTTCAGATCCATCATTATTACAAAACTTTGCCAATTTTATAGATACAATAAGATTTAGCATTATTATAAAATTGGCCACCCAATTTTAAAGTTAGTGTTGGTGCATTATCTCGACCCGTCACATCAGTGTCCAGATCAGTGCGCTCGTCTGATTGAATAAACTTTCGTAAATACCTAAGCAATATTAGTCACCTCAAAGAGTGCATTCAAGGATTAGGTCGACTTTGACGGTTTGCAAAGCCTGATTGGCTTTCTCACACGCCGGCCGATAAATGCGCTAGATAACATTGGCTGATGACTAACTGTACAGTATCTCGAAGATGCTTTGAGATGTCAGATAAGTACTTATTTGTATGTGTACTATGTATTACGTAAGTCTGGCGTGTAATAAAATTGGGGTTTTATAATCAAGCCATATATTTGCTTTTGCTTGGCACAGGTGTCCCCTCAATTCCACCACACTGGCCGATTGCAGATTGGTAAACTTGCACAAACAATTGAACGATTTTTTGCGAAAGTCTCAAAGATGTCAGTTTATTTACGAAGGATAACAAAAATAGTTTCTAATACGCATATAATTCTAAAAATCTAAGGTGTGTAGTACCGGTTTGTCAGGAAGAGAGGCCGAACAGACTATCATACTAATATGACTAATCTATTACTGCGCATTAATTAGGATTTACTTAATATTATTGTCCAAAAAATCTACATTTTTTTGTAGATTGCCTGCGACGACTACATCGCTATTTTTTACCTTGTAGCATCCGTGTTTGCATTATGTTTTAATATGAAGTCTGTGGTTCTGCTGCTTTTGTTCCTCCTCCTTTTCGTCTCCTGCTTTCAGTTCATTTCTCCGAAGTAATACATCATACAAATGCGTATGGACTTCATTTATGCCCAATTTGGAAATTGAATAACAGTAATTATTTAACATATGGTGGCTCACATGTTTAAATATAAAAAAAAAAAAAAAAATGTATATTTTAAAAAACACAAAAAAATAAAAATAAATAAAAAAAAAAAAAAAAAAAAAAAAATTAGAATGGAATTAATTTATGAAAAATTAAAAAATTAAAAAAAAAAAATAAAATAATAAAAATACAATAAAATTTTTAAAAAAAAAAAAAAAAAAAAAAAACGGTTCATTTTCATCGAGATTACACGTGCAAGAGCATACGAACGTGAACGTTCGTGAAAATTGTTAAAATTTTAGAAATAGATTTACGTAGAAACAGTTATAGTTCAACGTACAAACCTTGAAGCTTGCCGGAAGGAAGCAATATACATATAACATTAAACAAAGTATTTGTGACTGGGAAGTTGTTCAAATTATAATAAAAAGCAGCAACGCGGAAACATCAGACCGCAGACTTGGACTTCTAAAGCGTATCAGACCGCACCCTGTTGGTGCGCTGACCTTGTTGCTTTAATGCACCCTAATTTCACCGCTTCGTAAATGCACACCGAAAACTGGCACGTCATTTTGTTTGCACGACTTGCCGATAAATTAATGCTGTAAGAGTGCTCCCGCGCAACACGCACGAAGCCAGCGCCTGCGCAAGTCATCTTGTCGTCGGCGGCGGCGCGGCACGACATACGCGTAGCGCCAAACTGCCAAGCAATCCTTCATTATAGCGGTAAAAATGATTAAAACATACCTACCTACATCATTGAAAAATTAGTTCACAGTAACTCATTTATAATGAATGGATCATTTGTCCCTTTTATAATTTTTATTTGCAGCCAGTAGTTCTTAGCCATAAACGATTAATATTTTCTGTTTATCTGTCTACTCGAAAGTAATTATTAATTTCTATTACAATTAAATATTACTGAAACTATTTCAATAAAATATTACTGAAACTTGGTATACTTAAAAAGATATCCTTTTAACGATCTAACTTTAGTGTTGCGACTGTGATAGGAACGAATCCGTACGAAAGTCACTGTTGTTGTTGAGTTAAACTCTGAGCCGTTCATCGTATTTCGAGATCTATTGGCGAGGCACTGATGTCCCATGTAAGCGGATTGAGAACTGATTAGCAAAACCGATCGAATCTTGGGCCGAAGGGTAGATCGGCGATAACCGGCGACGTCGGCAGCGCATGCGTAATTAGAGATAAACAGAAAATAATTGGCCGCAATCACGCGCTCTAGGGACGTGCTGGGCGGCACCGGCAGCGAGGCACCGGTGGCGGCCGGAAGCTCTAGAGCTTTCTGTGTCCGCTTCAAAATGGTGCGATCAGCTGTGGAACATTGCAAGTGTGTTGTATCTTGTTTAGAATATAGTGCATCCTAGTTTAGTATGTAGCGATCTTAGTCTGTATACTCTGGTTTGTAGTGTTGCTATATAAATATTATCAGTTTTGTCTTTAACTATTTACAGATGGATCTCTGTAACGTATTTCTTTACTTTTTAAGGTTCAAGAATATTTTACTTTGGCTGCAACCCTGTTTATGTTTTCTCACAGTTCATTACAAGTCTCTAATAGTTCAAGATCGTAAATAACAATGTTTAACTTCTTGTGTAACGTAAGTTTTTTTTACTCCAAATAATCATATATTTGCTTTACTAAGCGTTCAATTTTTTAACTAGAAAATAATGTTAGGCTTGAGTTTGATTTTGTGGCCACAGCTTTTCGCATGCATCATATTGTTAAATCAAGTGATAATTAAATATGAAGAAAGTTTTTTTAATAGTTTTTCACATACTTTACACATACACACATACATACACATACACATACACATACACATTTCACATACACATTATATTAATGTTAGGTACCTATTCTTAGCTAACTACATATATCTCTATATGTAGTTAGCTAAGAATGGGTCCTAGGTCTCTATTTTTTTCTATAGAAATAAGGATCGCATTTATAAGGACTTAAAACGTTTACAAACATTACATAAGGTTTAAATTACATTGGCCAGGAAAGAATGTAAAAATAAGTATTTATAGACTTTTACTAACGTTATTATTTTACTATATAAGTATGTTAGTATTTTACTATATAAGTTACTGAGTATACATGTTTTATAGTTGCAATAACAAAAGTTGTGAATAGCCGTATACATTTTAATACGGGTTATATTATTTTGTTTATTTACTAAACAAGTATTTTTAAAACAAATGTATCTTTTCGTTGACATTATGAGCAAGCATCAATATGTCAATATTTAATAGTACGATTCTATTAATATTTAATTTAAAAATTTTGATGGTAGCCAAAATAGGGTTAAATTTGCTTATACATATTAAATATACCAAGAATAACAAAGCAAAACGTTATCTGTTGTCATAAGTTGTAAGACCTCATTCTGATATATTATTTACTTGAAGTAAATTGAGCCCTGCAGCTATTAGCGCCAATGTTATCGAGATTATTGCCTAACTGCTTAATATACCTGTCTAATTAAAATGATCAATAACATCGGGGCAATAAATTAACCCATGGAATATTTGCGCAAACGAAAATGACTTAATCATAAGTAATTAAAATCAAATTAGGTGGTTTTAAACAGATTTGATCGTGTAGCTACGTTTTATACAAATATATGAATTAGTACGAATTCAAAATTACTACTAACTACATATTATGTATGTAATTGTACATATTACATGCATAGATATTTTAGCCGATATTATAACATAAATGAAAATTACCTTATTGTTTCGTCGTTTTATTAAAAAGAAACTGTAGATTTCTTCATTCAATAAAAATCAAAATCTTATTTATTAAACACTCCATTAAAAATTGACGTAAAAAACAAGTGAGTAACGTCATCAATCTTTTGAAAATAGCTAAATCCAGTTTTATTTCAGTCAGAAACAACCGTTGAAAAAAAACTAAATTGATTGCACATACCTTGATATATTATATTTATTGAATCACGTGTCTATCGAATGTTACTGAGTGTTTTCCCTGACGTGATGGATCTCGACCTTGTCGCCTTCACCAAACACCTATCAGCTAAAGCAGATTAACTACGATAAAATTCGTTGAGGAAACGTACGGGTATCCGATATTAAATAAATGCAATTTATTTGGATTTATACTTTACATACACACGACAAATTACGACTAAGACTTATCTGAGTTATACCTCGTTGCAATGTGACATTTGTTGGACCTAGACATGAATATAAATAGAATAACAGAAATTTGCATTCTCTATTCACATTTTATAGAATCTAGTTTTTCGGATTTCTGAAGGAAAACCGATGCAGAAAGATGGGGCACGATGGAAGGTGCCTCCCTGTAGCGAGTAAG
>DWJS01000773.1:0-10261 GCA_018248975.1 Codatractus imalena | reverse complement strand
ATACATACATACATATATATATATATATATCTCATACATTGAAAAGCACGTATCGAATTTCTCAGTACATTAAGTATACCTACTTAATATTCATGAATACTGTGTACGTAATTTTTAAACTTTTGTGGTACGTGTCTAAGGAGTTTAATAGTTTGTTGTGTCCGGGCTATGATATTCAAAATTTCCATTATCAATTTTATTTTTCCGTCACACTGATACTATCTTCCTATCCATGTAAATGTATTTTTATAGACACTTTATCTTGATAATATCCGTAATTTTATTCATATTTAATCAATTTTCAAACTCATAAAATTAAGGTATTGTCTAGTTAATGTCTATCTATCTCTGTGAAACATTTTGATGTTAGATTTGGTGTGATATCTAATAAAGAATAATGGTATACGTATGTTGTTTTCATTTTGAAGTCCCAAATTGCCAATATTTCGATCCAGTTGCATGGATCGTGGTCACGGCGAAACTGATCCAAAATATTGACAATAAATAAAAAACGAATCGTGAGTATCCCGTTACCTAAAAATGTAAAAATCCGGTTCATTTATTTCAGTACATTTTTTACTTGTGTATAAGCGATAAATAATTAAAATAATATTTGGAATAATTATTTTTATGTGAAGTAAAAATAATCATACATCTTCAAATTATACACACTTATAAACTGTTTCAATAAGATCCAAGCTTAATTTATATTTAGCATAAACTACGTCTACTAAAGCAATTTTTGCATAGCTCAGCTAACTCCCGGTTCGAGGAAGTAATACTAAATTTGGCCATGGCCGTTTTATTCCTTCCTGTAACGAATATTTTATTACTTGTCTAATGTAAACAACGTACAACGTGTGTCGTTCAGGCCTAGCGTTTCTTGGGCAAACGTCTTACATTTCACAAATACACTTCCATTAGACTTTACTATGAGAACATAAGATTGAAATTTGATAATTTCCGCCTAGTTTTTATCACGTAGAACTCTGGTAGGCAGTCATTTGATCTTAATAACTGTGCAAACATACGAAGAGGCTGTAACACGACACATCACATTTATGTACTTTGTTGCCTTGTCCGTTTGTTTCTTTCGATTTGAACAATAACAACATAATAAAGAACTTTGTCCGATGCGACATAGTATCGTTTAGATTTCTACATTGTTGGTTTGCACCGGTTCAACAGGAAAAATGTTAATATGTAATAATTCGAAGTGTAATATGCACGTATTGAATTTCTCGCCCAATTGATATACTGTTACATTGTTAACAAGCTTAATTTATATTTATTTTAACGTTATACTAACAACAATGATATGTACATGATATTTCTAATTTGTTTATAACGTACTACAGAATTAGGCCTACTTCTTCAACTTGCTAATTATTTTTATTCTTTAATACGCTACGCTACGCAGTAGTTAGCTTTTAGCGACTTATTAGGTTAACATCCCAGATATAGTCTAACTTAGTCGTGCTTTTTCAAATCCCAGCATAATCCACAAATTGTCACAAAACAAAAAGTACAAAGTGTATCTATCTATTTTGCAGAACAGAAATCGTTTGTGTACATTCATACAATTTATTTTCTCAATTATTAAAAACCTTCGCTCGAGACTTCGTTTGCTAACATTGACCCTTGTTAATTTTTAACTGCTAATTCTATTTTTAGTTTACCCAAAGCGGAAAAACAAACAAAGTAACAGATACCTCGCTAAGTATTAGCGAGTATTAGTAAGAATATTTAATTGAGTGTATAACGTATAAAACGTACGTACAGAATCGTTAACACGTTCGCAAGTACAAGTCAGTTTCCATTGTGGTCGTTTCTTTAATTAATAACGGATCCATTACTCGTGTTCCATTAAACTGAATGGAGCGTATGTTTATCGTTAGAACAAATTATAAGCAGTCGTTTACCCCATGATCTATTTTCTAAGTTATCTACGAGTGTTATCTGGTGTCGTATCTAGTGATACAAAGATATAACGAAAAGTTTCTTAATGTTCTCGCGTCTTCCATTGAGAAATATTTGCGAATCATACACCTCTGTTTACAGAAATAAAGCTAAGCAAGCAATCGTACTTGTTCTTCTTATTTATTAAATTTGTGTACTTTGTGCGTCGTGTAATGTGAATTTGAATACTTAAGTTGTTTGTAGGTAAATTGTTTGCAGGTATTTTGACAAAAGTAAACACTACAATAATATTTTCTTTTGGGGTCCTGTACTTAAAGATAGCCAATGGGACGGAAACGGGATGGGATTATCGTTAAATTTTTAATCAGAAATATTTTAATACAAAAATGTTATGAATCAGTATTGTTCCGCACTCATTTGCAAAGGAATGCTTACCGACCACATTTTTTATTCGCAGATGACAAATCGTTTTCGATGGTATGTACGAGAGTTTTTACGGCTACTGTATGACATTAGGCAAATATTTAGATATGTATGTATGTGTGCTAGGTTACGCTACATACATCTTGGAGTACCGATACTTATAAATAAACGTAAAATTTAACGTAAATTAAAACTATGTGTTTCTCCGTTTAATATAAGCATTCCGTAGTAATTTAAGAACGTCCCAAGAAAAATAGACGGTTGCGCATATTTCGATTAAAATTTTCGAGCAAACATATTGCTTCATATTTCAGATATTCATAATATCAATTTAATTAATTGTTGAGCAACTTGCGGCCATAAAAACGCTCTAGATATACCAAAACCAGCTTTTTGAGAAAACGAGCGAAATATATTTCGTTTGACAAAAGTGGTAACTCACTCCCACTCGTTCAAACCACCTACGTAAACTGTTCCCACATTTTGTCTCGTAGCAGTTATGCCAACAACACGATTTGCTTAAACAAAGATGTTCCATTTGCGTCCAAATAAAGCTGAATTAAATGTTTGTTCACTTGAAAGATTACTTATAACATTTCCCAAATATAAAGATGGTACGTGTCGACATTGCTCTAATGCTAGTACCTACCTGAAATAAGGAAGATTTTTTTTCGTACAAAGTTAGCAAACGAGCATGCAGTGCACCTGATGATAAGTGGTACATGCCGCCCATGGACATCAGTAATCACAATTAGTAAGTACAATTAAATTATACCTAAGTTTGGTCATAGATGCTACCCCTGAGGACTATGATGTTCACCTCCTATTTAAGTATAGCCGGCATACACTAAATTTACTGTGTTCTGTATAATCATCACATAAACAAACGAGACTATGATCTGTAATACACTGTTTAAAAGTGAATTAGAGGAGATAATAGTTGATAAGTTCAATAAATAAATCAACATGCCTACAGGATCAAGAAAACACAAATTATTATTATTGTACGCACGGCAAGTTTTATCGTACGTATATCATTTGTTATACGACTGTCAGCTGCCATTGACACATAATATGAGTTCAAACTTAATACAACCCAAGAACAATATCAGATTTCTTTCCGACAACAGTAACGTCTATTTTCGTACATTGTCATTAAAACTTGATAAGGATCGTAAAATAAACTGAACAAAGGTCAAGCCATCCGGTGGCGTAGAAAAGAAAATATTTACATGAAAATACGTTACATATTCAATGCTATGGTTACATATTCAAAGTTCAAACAAGACGAAATATGAGGCCGCATAAATTAACGACACAGTTGCTCGCACTGGCGCCTCGCCTGAGACGAAAAAGTGATTTGGCGAAATTAATGACTTCGCTTCATTAGACAAGAATCTGACCCCACTGAGTGGTAGGACTAACACAATTGAATAAAACATGAACTAATCGGTCATAGGAGATAGAGAAATGGTGATGACATTTATTTCCAAAGTCGTTGACTCTATTAATTTTATAGTATTAGTACTACAAGATATAACTGCATGATTTATACTTTCAGTTTCATTTTTGTGTTGTTTTCATAGTTTGCTTTTATTTGCGTAAGATTAATTGACACGAAAACTTTGAAAAAAACTACCCACGAATGTCTTATCATTGCTTCATGATACTATGATGACTGATAGGGTGAAACCCATTACTACCCCATTGCTTGACAGGTGGACTTCATATATCTTTGGGAGTCTTCTGCAGAAACCTTATAATTGTCAGTTTTGTCTCGTTGATCTTCAACGTCAAAGGAAGAGATAAATAATTTCTAATTCTAAGACTAAGATTCGAATCTTAGTCTCCAAAATGGAACGTCATGAAGATTTCTGTTAAGACTACTAATCCATTCATCAATTCAACAACCGACAGAAGTGCACTGCTTGTCATAGGCCTCCGTACTGAAGTAATGGCGTTAGGCCTGTTCAAATTGGCAATTGGTACAAGAATAACTCCGCAAGCAGCTGCTGTTGCTCGTTTACTGGATTTAACTCCTTAGTTACCTTCTATGTTATTCTTGAGAAGAAAACAAGTTATGGTATTCGTGGCCAACACTTCAGTACTACAACAGTAGTACAACACTACAAAATTCGAATTATTTCTAGCTATGATATACTTTCATATATTAGATGATATGGTATTAGAAAGCACATCTTATCACGTGCTCACATTGTTTTCTTCGTGTCACAAGGGAAAGCACTCAACATTTCAACAGAACTTTGATGCTACCGTCACATCTATTTTCGTACATGAACCCTCATCGTGAAACCGTGTTACATGCATGTAGCAATAGTCGTGGGTTAAAAAGCCACCAGTATTCCATTGACAACAGAATGACGTTAACGGTGTGCAGGACCCATGCAGATTCGTATGCGCTGGCGCCATGCATGCATGCCATGAATGCATAGCGATATAAATCTATTGATTTATGATTAAGATTCCGTTCATCCAGCGATAACTGCAATAATTGCATTCAGCCATTAGCATATATACTTAGAAAGCCACGGCTAGAATATTTATGTGGACCGAAGTTCTTGATAAGGGGTTGTAAGGAAGATAAATAGGCTATTTAATGTTTTGCTTACTTTAATTAAATCATAGTACACCTTTCACTATGTAAAATTTTGTTGTTAATTATATGTTTTGGTACAAATCATAAAAAAACTGCTGAACTCATTTAGAATAACTCATTATTCTTTGCTGCTATCATCTTATATTTCTATGCCTATTTAATGAGCTGAAGAGAATGAGATTGAAGTTTTTGAAGCTATGTTACTGATTTCTTGCAGGGTCCTTGAAAATTGTGGAGCAGATATATTTCTATAGGCGTTAATAATTAATGCTTAATAGTACCTAGGCATCTGACTAATCTTCGATATGAAACATTTGTTTCGCCTTATATTACGTTACATGTCTAAAACAAGGGAAACAAACAAATGGTTTCGAGACCAAAGCAAAGTTTCGGACGTGACCAAACGGGTAGCATACCTAAAGTGGAATTGGGCTGGACATATTGCCCGGAATGAAAAATCATAATAGCTTCCTTGAGTGGGTATAAAAGCGCCCTCGAGGAAGACCAGAAATTACGTGGGAAAGACGACGTAAAGAAGGGTACCGGTTGAAATGGATTGAAAAGTTCAAAAGAGAAGAATGGAAAAAGTTGAAAGAGATGATACCAAGATGGTAGAAGGCTATAGAAGAAGAAGACGTCTGAAACAAAAAAGGTAGTCTATTTGAATTTAAATTTGAACAATGACATTACCGTAAATATGAAATCACCTTCAATGTACACACAGTAACGGGCTACAGATCAAAATAAACAATTTAATAGTAAGGCGGTCAATCTCAAAAGCTTATAATGTAAATGTAAGATTAAAGTGGAATCGCTTGATTCACGGCCAGTGTAATTGAACGCAATTGTAGATAGAAATTCGTACTTACAAGTAGTTTAATGCTGCTATATGTATGTAAAACCTGGATATATATTAAACTAGACCTGTTTAATTGCGAGCCGGTCTGACATCTTTATGCGAGGTTAGAACTATAACACACTAGGCGCTTAAACGCAGTGCTAGAGCAAAATCGCTTCAAAAGTATTCAATCAATGAAAGTTACATGTATGGTTGTTCTATTTAGTGTTTTGCCGGAAAAGTTTCGAATATCTTGGGATATTTGAAACTTTTCGGGCAAAATACTTTTTAATAAATTCTCAGCTGAAAAATGTTACAATATAATGAGCTGTAAATAATTCTGTGCCAGATACAATGAATGTATTCCAACTATTTTAATTACTTGTATTAGACCGAACCGATTACGGAGTGCTCCAACACTGTACTATAGTGAATATCGCACCTAATTTTAATGTCCTCAGTTTACCTGCGTCGTATAAAAGTATAGCAATCTAAGGTCACTGCATCTGCTCTGTACAAATGTAGCACACGCAGCCAGAGAGAATATATACTACTACAGCCGCTATATCAACAAATAATAAACAAAGTTACAAGCAAACTAAAACGATCAAAAACAGTCACTAATACCTATGTATAGATTGTCAATGCGGCGACGTGGCACTACCCACATGAAGTTTTATCACTACATAGTATAAAACAAAGTCGCTTCGCACTGTCTGTCCCTATATCTGCTTAGATCTTTAAAACTACGCAACGCATTTTGACGCAGTTTTTTTAATAGATAGAGTGATTCAAGAGGAAGGTCTATATGTATAATACATACATAACATAATAGAAAAACACTGATAATTTTACAGGTTTCTAATGTGATGTCTTAAATAAACACATATTTTTGTGCTTACATTGCAAACGCTGGTCGAACCCTACGAGATAGATCAAAATAATGTTCTACAGTAAATTCACACCTTAAAAGGGTCTACATGACGCAAAAGGACGAGAGTGTGTGTTCTGTTAACATTTAATTTGAAATGTTTGGTAATTACCGTGCAGAGCTGGGGCGGGCCGCTAGTATCATAATATTTTATGATATCCGGCGGTATTCGTACATTTTACGTTTGGCGCTATAAACATGTAACTGTTCAGCGTTTTTACTCGGTCTTAATTACAATGGTACAATATTTATTTACTCTTCGTGCGCGAGTCCGAATCGCACTTGGCCGTTTTTTTATTAATGATTTTATAGCGTTTTGGACGTCTATGTGTACTGTCCCTACAATCGGATTATAGTCGCAAGTTACCATCGTTAAATATTTTTTTTAATTATTTATTTACAGATTCTGTACTTTTATTGTCAATAAAATGACATTTTTTTCAATTTAGTTAGGTACCTGAAGTAAAGCTACAGCGACAGACATGAAACATACTCAAAAGTAAATGAATCTTCTTTTGTAGTTCTTTCCTTTTCTTTCATTAACAGCATTAATAGCAGTGGTCCCGGTAGCCCGTCGGAGTGATTGATCGAGTTATGTTCAATTAGTGTGTTAGCAAAAACCAGAGCTTGTTACCTCATGATGTCATGATTAACAGAGCGCTAATTGTAGACGGGTGAAAGGAGAGAAAGGTGCCCAATTTTTTGTCTGTGCATCAAAATAGATTATGTTTGTTATTTTTTCGCAAGTGTCATTCTACTGTTGCACTTTCTTTTAGATGCGGTGATTTCTGAACAGGTGGCTTGATTTAGATGCATTAGTGTAGGTGGATCGGCGTATAATTTTATATATTTATGTCGGAACTATTTCGAAAGTGCCAGTGTAAATGTTGATTAATATTGCCGATTCGCAAGACTAGGTAACTGAGAGGAAAGATGTACCTTTCCCGACACCTGACATTTTGCGACGCTGGCGCGCCACTGAAATACCTATACAGTATTGACTTGTGATCGGGGCAAAACCCTAAAACAACCATTATCGCGACGCACACAAATGCAGCACCCAGCCCACCCCCGCCCGAATCGGCGTTTTTATATTTTTGCACATTCAAAAAAAGTGCGCGGCAGACAAAGATGGAGTGATGACGAGATCGGCGCCCGTGCGGCGAAACAATGCGGTGTAAGCGGGACGGAGCCACTTCACTCACGGCCCATGCGAAATAAAAATGTGCAAAGCGTTCTTTTTTAGATGTGATGCTTTTTTACGTTAGTCTGCGTTCGCAATTAGTGATGTGCGGTTGTCGCGCATCGAGCATTAGGAATCTATGCAAATGGGAACGAAGGGTATTCCGTTGGGATTTGTAAAAGCTTTTGTTGTTCGGCCGTCTGTCGAGACGCGGGCCCTCAAAGGCGGAAGCGGCCATTCCAATCCCAAGGTCGCCGTTTATTCGCACACCAAACCCGCTATCGATACCTATTACGTAGATAAGGACGTCTGCACTCATTTTCTTAAGAATCCGCTCCACGCCGCAATCCTTTTAAGAGAACGAGTTATGGCGATCTCTCGAAGAGAATTTGAACAAAAGCCTCGTGATAGAATGTTTTAAAATTGTTTCTCTTTAGTACAATGAAATACTTATACCTACCCTTTGCGAGCCAAGTATAATGGCAGTATTGTTTTATGTTTCCATTTTATAATGGTTACTGAGCGAAAATAATACGAACCCGGAGCAGGAAAGATGTTTTACACAAATTATGTGCCGGTCGCGGTTCGCTTTTATATTTTTATCGATAATGCTTCATGCATTTGGAAATATTTATGTAACTGCAGTTGTTGTTACATCGTCGACGTCACATCAACTCAAGCTAGTGTAAAATAACTATATTCTTATTCATAAATGCATAATAATCCGCGTAATAATCATGAGTTTCATCTTGTCTCCTTTACGATAAAACAATCGCCAACTGTTTCAGCGATTGCGCTGTTAATGTTGTTGAGTACAGAAATACGTTTATTTCTCTATTGCAATGATACAACAAAATTACCTAACCTTCTTACATAACTAAATTAAATAGGGTTGACGGTCGTCAGTTCTCCGGTGTCGCATCCACTCATCTCATATAAATTTACATGAGAATAACTGGGCTCACATTGCGTGAACCTTTCAGGTGCATCCGACTAATCAAAGGCACGTAACGGGAACGGTACGACAGCGTCGTGTGCAAATTTTAATGTCGAAGGAAAAAACAGTGGCAGCCCGCCGCTCGCCTGTGTGCGTGGGGCACACACACGCGCGCCGTCCGTGTCGGTGCATGGTTTACGTGCGGAAAAAAGTGCTGCGTTATTGATTTTTCTGTACAGCGATGGGGGGTCAGGAGGGGGGTACGCCCGCGGCCTGAAAAAGCGTCTGCTGAAAAAACCGAGACGAAAAAGCACCCCTCCCTTTTTAATTGGTAACGTAGTGTCAATAGGGCTAATCCTGAGCCCCGTAATAGCCTGCTTTTGTCTCCCGAATGCATTTTTCAGTTGCCAGCCGACGAGTTTTGAATCGGCCATTCTTTTGGTGGGTTGTTTAAATAACTGTGGCGGCGGCTGAGTGGCATTGTTGTGGCCGCAGCCTCCGCGCCACTTTGTACCGCCAATTATCATAATTAACATCTTAATTATCATATCACAAGTGCACTAAAAATTACGACAGCTTTTAGTGCTGAATTTAATACTACGTCGTGAATTTACGATCGCAGCCAACGAACCATTGTACTTTTTAATTGATTTAAACAGCAAGTTTAATGTTACGCGTGTTTACATGAAGTCGCAATGTACATGAGATGTAATTAGCAATGTAAGTTGGAACTTATATGCATGTAGTGTGATTGTATTTTTGTATTTCCATGCTTCGTGCGATATTGGCGTATTTGGTTACGATTTCGACGACGACTTCGAATCAAGCAAATAACTCTACAACTATTCATTACAGTGGGTGGTATGCTTAAAGCAAGGTCCAGTTGGAGGGAAACCTGTGCCCAGTATTGGGAATAAAGTTTGTCATAACATAAACTGAGAAGGGGTCCATCTGAAAATTTCGTACTTCCATTTTTGCGAAGCACTTCATTATTATGAAGCCCTATGGTCACAGCCTCCTCTGTTTCATTCCCAGTCACGTATCTGCATGAATAATTTTACTTTGAAACGTGGTGTTTTTGTCCTGTGTACACCGTCTTGACTTCAATGCATCTTGTTTGCAGGATGCTACGGACAGTGCAGACGTTGAAGTGTTGAAGTGTTGAACGAGGGTTAGTAATTACGCTATTGTTGTGGTGTGCCCTCACACGATTTTTCGTGAGGATAAGGCTAGGTTGCCACTTCCTTAGTCAAAATACATCTCAGAGTATATAAGAACTTTTAGGCAAGTATCTTTCCGATGTCTTCCGTCGCTGTTTCAGAAATAGATAATTATTTTCTCAGAATTTCTTTGAATTTCAGTACTTATTCGAACCTTGAATCCCAGGGGATATAACTAAAATTTAAACAACT
>DWJS01000772.1:0-10265 GCA_018248975.1 Codatractus imalena | reverse complement strand
TTGTGACGAAGTGCCATTTTACTTTTCTTGCCTATCATGTGGTACAGTCGCCCTAGAACGAAGGCGGCCCTATTCCGGGTAAGTACCCTCAATTTTTAATTTATAAAAAGCAAGTTGAAATATAATTCCACAATGGTTATTCGAGTGAACTTTTAGCATTTAAAATTTTATAAGTATAATAATTCTTTTAACGCCATGTTGTTGAAAGTGATTTGATATTTATATTACTAGTACTCAAGACCTTAAAAATATTTCAAAACAACAAAATAGAAATAAGGTAGTTGCATAATAAAACATTATATCACTACCCACAATATCTGTACAAGTTATTGTTTCAAGTGGTACATGTTTGGTCCTTGTTATCGAGTTTCAGATACAATGCAGTGTGCACATCGCGTAGAAACTCCAGACCGTCAGGAGTCGCAATCGCAGAGGTCAATCGGCGCATGTCAACGCAGCCGCAGCTGCAGCCGTAGCCGCAGTCGTGGCCGCTGCCGCAGTCGTGGTCGCAGCCGCAGTCGCGGCCTTAGCCGCAGCCGTCGTGAAAGTGCATCCCACCAGTGTGGGAGCCGCCGGAACGAGCGCAGCATCCCGCAGGAGTCAGAAACGCTACGTGCTATGGAACAGCAGGTAGATCGAGAACGTGAGCGACTTCGTGACCTGCAACGCAACCTGGAGAGAGAGCGCGATCGAGTGCGACGAACTGTGAGTAACCAGCGAGATCATATGCGATGGGGTTATCGTTCCCCGCCACGTGGTACAGCAACGGAAAGACATATATCCTCTCGGAGTAGAGGTCGCAGTCGTCATAAGCATCAGGGCACCGTGATACGTAATAGCCAGAGTCATAAACCCGATCACCAACCCGCGAAGGCTGCTAGCCCGACCTTTTCTGCTAAAGACGTTATGAACATTTTAAATTCACTTAAAAGTGTAGCATCGCAGCCGTCGGCTTCAGCGACGCCCACACACACCTTTAATAATCATATGAATATTTTGCCTGAATTTGATCCCTCATCAAAAAATCAGAGAGTAGATATTTGGTTGAAAAAGGTGAGTGAGTGCGCTAAAGTCTACGGCTGGGATGACAAGACAACTATTCATTTTGCCATGCAAAAGCTTCAGGGTTTGGCCAAGGTTTGGTATGAAAGTTTGCCTTCAATACTTTATAATTGGACGGAATGGCAACATAAATTAGTCGATGCATTTCCATGTGAGCAGAACTATGGCCAAGCTCTTGAAGATATGCTTAAGAGGAAGAGTAGATTTAATGAGCCTATAGAAATTTACTTTTATGAAAAGCTAGCTTTATTGAACCAATGCAACATTGAGGGGAAGCGTGCTGTCGATTGCATCATTCATGGCTTGACCGATAGGACTATTAAATCAAGTGCTGTTTCACTGCGTTGTTTACATCCAGAAAAACTGTTACAATTTTTAATAAGTAATAAGGAAACTTTTCAAACTAATTTCCAAGATCGCTTACGTTTTAAGAGTAAAAGTGAAGATACAAATGTAATTAGTGATACTCATAATAACCGGCGGGGTATCAAAATTAACTCTACTCAAAACAATAGTTTATTTTGTTTCAATTGCAAGGAAAGAGGTCATCCCTTTTTGAAATGCCCCAAAACTATTATTAAGTGCGGAAAGTGTAACAAGGTAGGGCATAAGACTGAAGACTGCTATAGTAACATCCGAGATAGTAATGCCGTTCATAAAACATTGATCATAAGTAATTCAAATCCAAGTTCTAAATTTTACAAAGACATTAGCGTAAACAATGACATAACAAAGGGCTTTATAGATTTTGGTAGTGAAGTCTCGTTGATAAAGAAATCGTATGTTTCCTCTCTAGGGTTGTCGGTCAGTGATTCTATTACAGCTCTGAAGGGGTTTGGTAATGAAGTAGTTCAGACTCTTGGTACTGTTTGTGTGGAATTGGCAGTGGATGGTGTTAAGGCAGATGTCGTGTTCCAAGTGGTCGACGACCAATATTTGGATTTTCCTTTATTGATAGGACAATCGTTTACTGAACAATCACATGTTGCAGTGTGTAAAACTTCTGATAACCTTAGTTTCTTTGACTTAGGCACTGATATGCCATTCTCGGGCACTGATATACACGACAATATGCCGATCAGAATTATTACAGTGATAGATACTACATTTTATGGGTCAGCTAGCGTTAGGGCCGCTGTTGAACCACAAGTTCAAAGTGACGTTCTGATAGAAAGTAAAATTATTGGTAGACCATCACAACAGCTCTTCATCTTTGGGGGCATATACCCTGTTACGAACGGTTTTATTCATTTATACATTTCTCCTGTGTCCATGAAGTCTGTGGTTATGGCGGGAACAGTGATTAGTCGTGGTCTTGCGGTTAGTGTAGTGAATCGCATTGCTATGTCTTCAAAAGGACCTTGTGAACTTACAGAGGTTTTAATTGATAAAGATAAAGTGCGTATAGGCGATGGTATTGAGGATTGCTATCGACAACAACTTTTTACACTGCTAGACAAGTATCAACATTGTTTTGCATCTTCCCTTGAGGGTTTAGGCTGTACTAATATTACAGAGATGAGTATCGAGGTAAACAATAACAAACCTATTGTCTATCGTCCATACAGGTTATCGTTAATAGAACGGGAACATGTACGGGATTTAATAAAGGAGATGTTGGATGCGGGAATAGTGAGGGAGTCTGTGTCGGAGTATGCAAGTCCTATTATTTTGGTACGAAAGAAAGACGGTAATATGAGGATGTGTGTGGATTATAGGATGCTTAATTCGGTGACTGTTAAAGAGCGATACCCTATGCCCAACATTGACGATGAGATTGCACGGTTATCAGGACAGGCTTATTTTGTTACGCTTGATCTGACGTCAGGGTATTATCAAGTTCCTATTTCCAATAAATCTCGACCATTGACCGCCTTTGTAACACCGGACGGCCAATACGAATTTAATCGCATGCCTTTCGGCTTAGCAAACGCTCCAGCAGTATTTCAAAGGATGATGCATAAAGTTTTGGGTCCGGCGCGGTATGATGGGGCAACAGCATATATTGATGACATACTAATATACGGTAGAAGTATTTCAGAATGTCTATCTAGATTAGAAAATGTTTTAAAATTAATTGAGAACGCAAACCTTACTCTTAACCTCACTAAGTGCGAATTCCTCATGGACAAAATTAATTACTTGGGTTATGAAATTAGTGCTGCCGGGATTCGTCCTGGTGATAAAAAAATTCAGTGCGTCTTAAAATTCCCTTGTCCCACAGATCAGCATACGGTGCGACAGTTTCTAGGTCTAGTAGGATATTTTCGCAAATTTATAAAAAGTTTTGCATCGCTAGCTCATCCCTTAACAAAATTATTGACTAAAAATGCACTTTGGTCTTGGACGTACGAACAGGAGGAGGCCTTTAAGACCCTTAAGGATATGTTAGTCAATAGACCAATTCTTGCTATTTATAACCCTACGGCTGAAACTGAACTTCATACTGACGCCAGTAAGATTGGGGTAGGGGGAGTGTTATTGCAAAAATCACAAAATGATGACTCTTTCAGACCTGTGGCTTTCTATAGTCGAAAGACTTCTCCAGAAGAGAAGAACTTTCATGCTTTCGAACTTGAAACTTTAGCTGTGATATGTTCTTTAAAAAAGTTTAGAGTATATCTGTTAGGACAGAGATTTAAGATAGTTACAGATTGTAGTGCTCTGCGGGCTACGTTTTGTAAACGGGATATTCTACCTCGAGTTGCTCGTTGGTGGCTTCTTATGCAAGAGTTTAACTGTTCTATAGAATATCGTCCCGGTATCAAAATGACACATGTAGACGCCCTCTCTCGTAATCCTATCATTGATGATGATTCTGAGTCCGTTTTGGAACAATATCCTTCAGTAATGATTATTGGTCAGGAAGATTTCTTGCACACTTTACAAATAGGGGATTCCGAGTTGTGTAGAATTAGGGATGTTCTTTCCTCTGATATGGATGCCGACGGACTTAAGTATATACGAGATAACTACCTGATTAAAGACAATAAATTATATCGGTATCTAGATGGCGACAAAAATAAAATACGGTGGGTTGTTCCGAAGGGTGCAAGGTGGCAGATTTGCCGTATGAATCATGATGAAATGGGACATTTTGGGGTAGACAAAACACTGGAACGAATTAAACAGTCGTATTGGTTTTCGAAAATGTCAAAATTTGTCAAGAAATACGTCAACGCATGTATAGAGTGTGCATATGCTAAGAAAAGTTGTTTGAATAAAGAGGGATATTTACATCCGATTGAAAAGGTAGAAGTCCCGTTCCATACGTTGCATGTTGACCACCTTGGACCCTTCGTCAGATCAAAACGCGGCAATAGTTATATATTAGTAGTTGTCGATGGTTTTACTAAATTCGTATTCACTAAGCCCGTTCGTAATACAAAGACAGTAAGCACTTTAAGGGTTTTAGAAGATATATTTTACACTTTCCGTATCCCTGATCGTATAATTAGTGATAGAGGAACAAGCTTCACCTCGCACGCTTTTAAAAGATTTTGTCTTGATAAAGGTGTGAGGCATGTCCTGAACGCAGTATCCAGCCCTCGATCAAATGGGCAGGTTGAAAGGTACAATCGCACCATACTCAGTTCCCTTACCGCTCAAAATTTGAATGGCGATGAAAGAGATTGGGACGAAGCGTTGGGGAAAGTCCAATGGGGATTAAATAATACGTGTCAAAAGGCTACGGGCAGAACACCAGTAGAAATCATGTTTGGTACGTGTATGATGTCTGAAACAAATCCTAAGTTGAATAGAATTCGTGATGAAACGCGCGAAATAGACGATTTGACTATGATAAGGAAGCGGGCTAAGGATTCAATTGACGCTCAGCAGACGAAACAAAAAGAACGGTATGACAAGGGAAGAAGACCTGCTCGAATGTATGTCGAAGGAGAATTGGTTAAAATAACTAAAACTAGTTTTGTTAATGACGGGAAAAGTAAGAAACTCCTTCCTGCATATGCAGGTCCGTTTCGCGTAGTTTCAGTTTTAGGTAATGATAGGTATAGGGTGGCAGCCATCCCAGGTCTAACGGGAACAAAAAACAAACGGCAAACAACTGTAGCCGCTGATAGAATGTTGCCTTGGGTCAATGTAGCTGCGTTAGAACTAAATGAATATAATGACTCTGATAGCGACGAAAATAAGACTGACAACAGTGATGATTGCGAGTAAATTTATAATTAAGTGTATCAAGTTAAGTTTATTGTAACTAAGTTAGTTTAGTTTATTATAAGTAACAAATTATTTTATTTTACAATTACACATTTTTGTTTAGAAATGTTTACACGATTTTAGTTATTTTTAAGAGAATTGTATTACCTTTAGCGAATTATTTCTTAACATTATGTTGATTTTAAGAAAATAATAATTTATTAAAATGAAATAGAGACATTATAAATATTAAGAAAATATTATTATATGTGTCAAATCACAATATATTAACTTTATGTATTTTTCTTGAGGATTGTATCGTACATATACTGGGGGAAAGGATGGGATCACAGTTAGTAGCATTGTGGTCTTCGTTACGAGAATGGATGGGTTCGTAACGTGACCAGCAAGATGACCTATTGTATAAAAGTTTCGTCTGTAAGAATGGAAGGGTTTACAGTCGAAACTCGTGTATTAAGGCTAGTAATGAGGATAGTATATTAGAATATACTCGGATTAGGTGGCCGTGTTATAAGTATGGAGCATAGGCTGACTATGAGAATGGAAGGGTTCATAGTTTTGCTGCATTGTTGTCATCGTTGCGAGAATGGATGGGTTCGTAACGGTGCCGGCAAGTGTTCCATGCTGTTGACGCAACGGAATGTTTCCTATATGCAAGAATGGATGGGTTTGCATATGGGATTCATTCTAAACCAACTGAGTCAAATGAAATGTAGAATTCTTTCTCCGTGCATGAGGACATGCACAACGTCAGGATGGGCGAATGTAAGAGCTATATAGAAATATATGTACATTTAAAGAAAATATATAAATTATTATGATTTAATTTGTATGATTAACTATGCTAAATAATTATAAGCGTAATATTTAATAATGATATTTCCGGTGTGACGTTTGAGAGTAATGTCTCAAACGTCAAAATTGGGTATATAAGTTTAAACGCGACAGCGCCAGGGGGTCAGTTCTTTTGGTGCAGTAACAGTGAAGTGTGAATTAGTATTGTGTAATTTACGTGAACATTGCCTGTTATTTGTTACAATTGGATATACGACAGAATAAAAGCATATCGGTATTTGGGCGTTTTATTACACAGTAGTAGTTCACACTCTGGGAAAATATGAAGTGTCTACATATTTCTGTTCGTAAGATACACTTCTGTGATAAACGGAGAGATGGATCGGAGTTTAATCTGTTGCCACCTTTTGGCAAAGGAACCCTATGGAGGAAATTACAGCGGTAACAGTCCATGAGCGATAGTGGCCACTTACATTAGATGATACATGTCGGTTCACTGCATTCGTTTAATTAAAAATGTTATTAATTTTAAATTAATTCACATTTATCTTATGCATACATTAAGTTGGTACATGGTATAATGATTATTACCATATCTATTGTATGTAATTAAGGGATTGCATAATTAAACAATTTAACATTGATTGACTTGTTGCTAACTGTGTACACACTTCTACATAACTTCGTATATGAAACGAAGTTTCGAGTTCAATTCCGTGAGACAAAGATCTAAACACACATTAATATTTTTGTTCATCATTCATTGTCTGTGTGTGTATCTGCCCGTGATGTGTACATACGAGACAGAACCTAGTGTGTAACCAGTCACATCTAGAAGCCTTGAGATATAAGCTGAAATGCTTAAGATATCTTTGACTAAACTAGAACTATAAATTAGAAATTATTTAAAAAAAAAAAGACCACACTAGGATTCCCTGTGTCGTGGGTGCCATGTTACACACAAAAAGACGAAACACAAACACCCAGACCCAGAACAGAAATCTAAATTCATCACTTAAATTTCTGACTGGCCGGGGATCGACCCCGGAACCCTCTGCGTGTCAGACCGGTATGGTAACCGCACTGCCACTGCACCGCACTGCCGGGTCGTCAAATTGAATGATTTCTTATGTTAAATTATTAAATTAAACAACCTCTTCAGTAGAAAACTCTAGCTTTTATATTTACATGTCAATTTAGGTACTCTATAATAAATTAAATCGCACAACATTTCATTTTCACGTCCTGGAGGGTATTTGGTGGTATAGCTTTGAGGGCATGACAATCCAGTACAGAAGATACTAGTTTTAATAATAATATAATTTTGTTCATAGACAAGTGTATGACTATGGGTTCAATTCCCATTCAGGACAAATATTTGGACATATGAGCATAAATGATTATTATGGGTTTCTAAAATTACATATGTAAGCATTTAATTACTAATAAGTATTTAGTAATTTATAACTCATTGATTATATTATGTTTATATGTTTTTTGTTACCACAGTAAAGGCTATGCCTAATTAGGGATGGCAATTTGTAGATTACCCCAAAAAGTTTATTTATGTTATAGTAAAATATCATCCTTAAGGTAATTTAACCTAAACAATAAACTTACTCGTAACAAACAATACTGGTTCCCTTCTTCACCCATCCCACTGCTTGCTGTTGCACCAATTTCCACCAGCGATGCCTCCACTACCAGCTCATTGAGACAACTAATCAAGTAATCCAAACCGTGCAGCTCATTTTTTATTTTTGCCTTTATATCTCGCCTCAAAGCTGTGAGAATGAAGAGTAACTTCATGTCAAATAACATGATATCTTCTTTAAATGGTATTTCTTTGTAAGACCTCAAACGAGCAACTAATCCTTGTGCTATTTCAGTGTGTGCACAGAGAGCTCTCGCCTCTTCACTATTAAAGGCTATATTGCACAAGCACTTCATGGCTTCAACAACAATATCCTTTTCAGGCAAATCTATCCCCGTGGAACTTTCGTCTGGATCCAAGAAGCTGTAGAGGCCTGCCCTCTCGATTAAAACTGTCATCCATTTCTCACAAATCAGATTCTCAAGCTCGGTTTTATCGCGACTGCAATTAGAAATAGTTTTTAGCATTGGATATTTATGCAAACTTTAACTACGAAATGTCACTAACACACCTTAAGAGCCTGATCGTGGCCAGGCATAAAACGTGCACCGAAACTGATGATTTTCGCTGAAGATGTTCAAATAGTGCTGACCATAAAGAAACGCGATTGCTGTTCTCAGACAAATTGGGGAACGCAAATACATTTTCATTCTGAAACGAACAACGTTATTAGAATCTTAAACAGTATAAAAATCGGAACATATAGACACCTGTTACTTAAATCCTCACATTTTTTAAGAATTTATTGAGCACTTCAGCCACTTCCGATAGATCGTTGCCCACAACCACTTCGATTTCGTTCTCATTCATCTTCACAACACCCAGAAAATTGTCGATATATTGATTTTAACATAAAACAACTTTTATGCCTGAATAAGTTAGTAATATTAAGTTTTTTTATACAAAAGGATTCTCGCCCCACTTCTGAATCCCTGACCTGCCTGTGACCTGACTTGACTAATGACTTCAATCTAATCAGCCAATATCTACATAAGTCATAACAAACATCGATGAGATGAGATGACATAATGTTACTTTTTTAATCGGTATTTCGTTTCATAGCCTTGTATTTTTTTCTTTTCAGCCAAAAAACACGTCCAGGCAAAGCGTTATGTATGTATTACGTATAGTCTAAAACTTCTAGCAAGCATTTATGTTTTGTGCAAAAATCTCAGTGTTTTAACGATTTTAACGACAATTGCAATACAAGACAATTGATTACACAAAACGTAACAGTAGCTAACACTGTGGTATTCTAAGTTATGTTGCAACAGGATGAAAGTGTGTGTATTTTAATATGTAGTATGGCATGGCAAAAATGCATATATATGTTGTGAACTATGCAATGTTATTAACCAATATAAATACAATTAAAAAATTACATACATGTGGCCTATAATGGCAAATATGACCATATCTTTTTGTGACATTAGCTAATTTTAGTTACTGGCAGCCCTGCTCAAAATGTCATTATGTCACTGTTTTAAAAGACTTGTTCGAATGGTCTAAGCAGTGGGATTTGCTTGTTTTTGCGAATAAAAATATACGAAAAGAGGCCTCAAAATGGCTACTATAGCCCTAACAGGCCATTTAGCTTCTAAATCTATACGTGAGTAGCCAATAGAACCTTCAGGATTATTATTCCAAGCTGATTTATTTATGCATTACATAATTCGTCACATTTGACATCTTTCCAATCAACACTACGATAGATTATATCTATTATTTAAAATAATAATACATAAACTGCTTTCTGGTCTTTTAATTTTTTATACAGCAAAACATGGAGCCCTCAGTGTTGTGTACATCAAGTCAGCCCATTATAGTTCGGATGGTAAACCCAACATAGCTGCTTACAAACGGGGTACAGGTGGCCGCAGCAGTTTCAATGGGATAGTTGCAACTGTGTTTGGTTGCACTGGGTTCGTCGGCCGCTATGTGTGCAACAAACTGGGCAAAATTGGCACTCAGGTAAAACAAAGGCTATTTATTACATTATTCATTAAAGGGCAGGACAGATATTTAAGTAATTTATTAACATTGACAACCAGTAACATTTTTAGTACGCATATTGATATCAATATAAATTTGACACACTACAAACCTGATTTATTACTCAAGTGACCAGGACTTTTTCCTAGGAATATGAAAAAAAATCACAAATAAACTGGTTTCACTAAACAATGTACAATAACTATAACTCTATAAATATTCTAAAATATATAATACTATTAAAATTAGATACAAGGACCAAAGATTTGGCAGGACAATAGCCCCTGTCTAATAGCTCAGATGTAATATAAATTATCAATCATACATAATATATTGATATACGAGCTGGTGCCTGCGACTTCGTCCGCGTGGACGCAAGCATGCCAAATAACGAATCTTATAATTAAAAATTTACTACTTTGGGTTACATTATTGCAATTTTTTGAGGATCCCTAATAATTTCAAAATAAAATATAGCCTATGTTACACCCTGATAATGTAGCTTTCGATTGGTGAAAAGACGATCAAAATCGGTCTAGTAGTTTTGGAGATTACCCGGAACAAACAGACAGACATACAA
>DWJS01000771.1:0-10274 GCA_018248975.1 Codatractus imalena | reverse complement strand
ACAAAAATTATCCTTTGAAGGTCGTTCGTGCAAAAATGAACGGTATTATTGTTAAACGAAGTGTTCTAATGACTCCGTGGACGGGAACGTTCGCTCCGGCGGGCGCACGTGGGCGACACATGTACCGAGTCCTGATTTGACGGGCTCTCCTTTTGTTCGGTTTCATGTTGCCTTTATTTTTTTTATCCCTAAGTCCATGGACTTAATTAACAATACAAATGAATAAAGTGTTTTGATTTTTTGCAAACGCATGTCTCTTGCCTGATAAGCGCCTGTGCGTGCTGAAAAACTTTGTCTTTTAATTTCAAAACAAAAATCATATTAGCACTTATTGCAATATATTTCAAAGTATTTATGTAAATAACCCAAATTTATTTTAATTAATCTATTAATAAGTATTAGTAAGTACTAATAATTAGGTACATGTTTATAAATAATTTACTCACTCATTACGCTCTACAATTTAATCATCCCAAAATATCATCAAGTTTATACCATAAAAACATTTGATTAACACGAGTACTTAGAAATGAGGAACACATTGCATGTGTTATACATATAATAATATTCCATTCTATTATTGCAAGGCGCGTAACATGATGTAATGGTAGGTATAAAATAAATATGTTTCGACATAGTAAGGTGGCATTAAGTTGTAGTGTGGCGCAAGCTTACACGTTGGAAACATGCAAGTTATCTCGATAAGCCGAGTTCAGTGACCAAAGATTCATACTTCCTACTACACGGTACACAATATCCAAAATTAGTCAGCAGCCTATAAAGATAGCGCGCCTAGTACGCACCGCCATATAAATTGTCCATTAAAACAGAAACGTCTACATCTCGTCGAAATGAACATAGAGTCGTATAGTCTCATAATTTTTTGTTTCTCTTTTAATCGGAGGTTTGGAAGACGTCATTTTCTTCTAATAATTTGATGCGCTGCGTCGTTCAATACATAAAGGTTTTATATATCCGTAAATAAACTATAAAACTACGTAATACGTAATTGCTATATATAATTGTTACAGAGTCGATAGTTTAATTAGAAAATGTTCTAAGTCTCAAACTTGTTTAATCTAATTGATTTTGGTACAATAGTTTAACAAACCATTGTAACTAATGAAACAAGTCATTCATTTTCAAAATTGTATTTCTTCCACCGACTGCTTCCATAACTAATGACAGATTGGTAATGTAATATTTTATCAATGTTTTTATGCTATTATAATTATGATTTTTTATATACACTAAATTACTGTTACATATTAAGCCAGGAATAAGATAAATGGTGCCGGATCGGTAGCCAGTACGTTATCTGTCTGAACTTTGACACTATAACCGCCTTTTGAGAATGAACTCTTATCGATGCGAAAGCGTTCATTCACAGCACTGATGAGCCTCTGTTCTATGTATAATTGTAGTATGTTCAAATTTTTAGTCTTGTCAAGTACTAATTGAATTGAATGAGTTTAATATGCCTGACTAAAGTGTCAAAGCTTGGCGGAACGGTGTAATAAGGGCCATATTTGTATGAATATTCACTTATTTATAGAAATTATTTTATATTGCCTATATTGCCTAGATTTGTTGACAGAGAAGTAAGGTTTTTTTTATATGGGAGAGGCAACACATGGGCATGCAAACCACGTGATATTGTACCCACTAACGCTGATAGATTGTCCACCAAAATCAAAAATTACTGAAGTTGAAACTGAAGTTGATCACAGATTTTTCAGCAATGCCTAAGTTCGTAAGGTCATCTTCATTTCTGTAAGGAACATATTTTTTAGTACTAACAATAAATTATAATCACTGTAGCACTACTTATGACTGCAAATATACTTAACTTCTAGTTTGTTATCCAATTACAGTGTTGCAATCAACTAAGTTCTTGCCGTTTGCTTATAATTAAAATATTTCTCGCATTTGCGAACATGAACCAGGAGTAGAGAACATGTAAAGCGTTAGACTTGGATGTTGTTAGGCTATTGGCTTTAATAGCGTTTGTCGGGCTTAATAAACGGAGAAATCAAAATATGTTTTCATATCGTCTCTAATTTCAGTTTTTTGAACTAGTCCACTTGACACTGATAAAGGGTTATCGCCGACTGTTGAAACTGTAACAAGTTATCTATTTTAGTTAAAAGAGGCCGCTTAATTATTAAACAGCCATAGCATTGTGCTTCTATTTATAACAAACATCATAAGTATCATTTCGTTGCAGTATTGGTTCATATTAATAAAGTTATAATATTTTTTAGACTTAGTAGAAAAGTATATTAAAGAATAAAAATATTAAATATGCTACATTTTATCTCTTCTCGTATTCAATCGATCAATATTTTCACATGATTCGATTAGACCTCTCAAACGTAATGTTTGACATCTCTCAAATATATGTAATATAATGATAATTAATTGGTGTCTTGATAAATCTGGAAGGTTTACACAATTTTTTCTCGTAACTGTATTTTGATTGGTCTCTGTGGCTAGTTGCGAGATGTTGTTCAGAGGCTAGATAAATTTGCCGTTGCTTACAACTTCTATGATATCAAACCCTAGGCCCTTTTAATGTCTTGTAGACGTTTCATAAAATTAAGACAGTATCTACAAACCGTTAATTGGAAAAATGTAGGCCACAAGTACCTGCATACTAGTCCTGGCATTTAACACCCTCAACAGATTCGAAACGTACAAACAAGTTGACCAACAATTGACCTCCATTTATATTTCGTACCTCGTATGCTTCCATTATTTCAACCGAAACATACTAATTGCGCACCAAGTGTACACATGTGTTTTATTTAATTAACTACTACTAATGTAATTTTGAGATCGACCAGCTGGAATAAGCATGTATGAATGTATATGAATAACTCTTTGTTGGCATAATATTTGAGATGTACTAGGAAACTAACACATGTCGTCACCATTGTTTCGCTCCGACGCAGTGCAACATGTGCTTCTAGCTGGAAGGTCTTCCAGAATTTTTTGAAGAGCTTTTACTCTTCATTGGATTGTACTGGTTTTATTGGTTGTAAATATCATGATTGGTTGTAGACATCACCAATTTGCTACTACTCATTTAAAATAAAACTTTCAGTATACATGAAAATTAGCTATTTGAATAATGACAACGCTTACAACTTATAAGTATCTTAAAACCTGTAGGTACGTGTTTCAAAGCTATGGACATATTATTTTTACCTGCTTACATGTAGATGTACAGAAGTTGCTGGTGTAATATTGCCGTCGTTTTCCTATAACATTTTCATACTGTTGTTATGCGTAAACCCGGTAAAGCTGTCAAGGCCACTATGGCCAACAGTAACTACACAATTCGAAAAAAAAAAATGTTGTTATGCAGTGTAGATGTCCGTTATTATTTTAGGAAATTTAGTAGGCATTGTTTCTTTTTTTTCAAATTCTTCGTTACCGTAAATTTTGTTACACTTACAAAATAATAAATTATTCGTGGAATTTTCGTGGGTCGTTATTGTCGGCGTCGAGAATAAGTGTCTTTTTTTAAAAAACACTTATTCTACTTTATTTTAATAGGTTGGATTAGATTTTAGTCTCCGATGGACGGGCTTAACGTTTCTTTCAGAAATTCGTGATATTTTTTAAGCAGGAGTATCACGGCTTGTTGGTACCGGGGGCTGTCGGTGGATCGCGAATGTTATTGTTTTATCAGTAGCGGATGTGCACAGCGGAAGGACGGCGACTGCCGATTTGAGTATCACACTGTCCGCTACGCCACATTAGTGCCATCCCTACTACAATATTTGAAATCATTATTAAATTAAAACTTGACACATTGTGTTTCCGAAAATAGAAGTGATCATACCCTAATATGGTAGTGAAAGTTGCCTTTTTTAATGCATCTTTAATTATCGACTTATGTATATCTTCAGATATTTGTTAGGGAAGCTATGATTCGCGAAGACGTGCTTAGTTGTGTCGTAATAATGACCAAAACAAAAGCGCATCCCGAAATGCGCTGTTATTTTTGTTGCTTAGTGCCCGTTTCGGAGAACGGCACGAGTAGGCGCGCAGGCGGGAACGGTCGTCGCCTCAAGCAGAGGCGTACTCTACACAATGTCATTTCATTGTATTTTAAAAGTTCGTCTTAAACATATACATCATATTTTTTACATACATACATTAATATAAAGCTAAAAAGGTTAACATGTGTATGTTATACGTATCTATTTATTTACAAAATTAACGTACTGCACAAAAGCGACTTTTATCTCTAGTTACAATGTAATTAAAAATTAAGAAAATTACGTTTATATCAACACACTTATTAAGTTCCATGAGTTTACATATTTATAGTCGTTGATATAGCGCAAATGCTTTTAAAAGCTCCATAAACGAGTTTAGAAACGAAATGCGAGTTCGGCCCTGGAGATCGGTGAAGCGGGTCGAGCGGGGTGGGGCGGTGGGGCGGCGCGAGAGTGCGGCGCGCGGCCGCCGCGCCAGTGCAGAGAGCGGCGCGCGGAGAGCCCACATCGCGCCATGGCTCGACGCGCCGCATTGTTTATATTCGCCGTGGTTATCGCCCGCGGCGCCGCGGTCTACAACAAGGAACGCGACCGCATGCGCGCCGACCCCCGCCTCCTGGATCGAGCCTGCGAGCTCAGCTCCTGCTACCCGGCCACCGGGAACCTTCTCATCGGACGCGAATCTCGCCTCTTCGCATCCTCGACGTGCGGTCTCAATGGACGCGAACGCTTTTGTATTGTATCGCATTTGGAAGAACGAAAAAAATGTTTTTGGTGTGACTCTACTAACAGTACCATTAACAACCCGATATTGAATCATCGGATTCAGAACATTATATACAGGTTTTACCCAGGAACCCGAATTAAATCTTGGTGGCAATCTGAGAATGGAAAAGAAAATGTCACGATTCAATTGAATATGGAAGCGGAGTTTCACTTGACGCATTTGATTTTGAAGTTCAAGACTTTCCGCCCAGCGGCTATGTTAGTAGAGCGATCTTTTGACTTTGGAAAAACTTGGCGTGTGTATCGTTACTTTGCACATAATTGTGCTAAAGCTTTCCCTTCTGTACCAAGACATTCTCAACAAAGTTTGACGGAAGTTGTGTGCGAATCTAAATATTCAATGGTCGCGCCGTCCACAGAAGGGGATGTTATATTCAGAGTTCTACCTCCAAATATACACGTTACGAATCCCTACTCAGAAGAGGTGCAAAACTTACTACGTATGACTAATCTAAGAGTAAACTTCACTAAGCTTCATACTCTCGGTGACGATCTGCTGGACAATAGAGCTGAAATACAAGAAAAATATTATTATGCCATATATGAAATGACAGTTCGGGGATCTTGTTCTTGTTATGGACATGCTTCACGGTGTCTTCCAATGCCTGGAGTGGAGTCGAAGAATAATATGGTTCATGGTCGTTGTGAATGTACGCACAATACTCGAGGATTAAATTGTGAATATTGTGAAGATTTCTACAATGACTTCCCGTGGCAACCGGCTGTAGGAAAAACTTCAAACGCTTGTAAGAGATGTACCTGTAATAATCATGCAACAACGTGTCATTTCGATCCTGCTGTTTACAATAAGACTGGAAAAACAAGTGGCGGTGTATGTGATAATTGTCAACATAATACTATGGGTGTTAATTGTGAACGATGCAAACCCACATTTTTTAGAGATCCAAGTCTAGACATTCAAAGTCCTGACATATGTAAACCATGTGACTGTGATCCCGAAGGAACAACAGATAAAGAACTTTTATGCGACGATGAAACTGACTTGGCTAATAACAAAACTGCTGGACGCTGCCTTTGTAAGTCTAATGTGGACGGACCAAGATGTGATAGATGCAGAGACGGTTACTGGAACTTCGATCCACAAAATCCTGATGGCTGCGAATCCTGCACCTGTGATAGATTGGGTACTATTAACGAAAGGGGATGTGATCCTGCAACTGGAATTTGTTTCTGTAAGCGTCATGTAACTGGTAGAAATTGTGATCAGTGTTTGCCAGAATTTTACGGATTATCCGACAGTGATGATGGCTGTTTACCATGTGACTGTGACATAGGTGGTTCATTAGATAGAGATTGTGATGTGATTACAGGGCAGTGTAAATGTCGTCCAAATATTACTGGTCGTCGTTGTGATCAACCCATACAGAATTTCTTTGTTGGGGCTCTGGATTCCATTGTTCAAGAAGCTGAATTAAGCCTGTGCGATTCTCAAATAGATGATAATGCCATTCAAAGTCAACTTTGTCATGTTGTAATACGAGAAAATTATCCCGATGGTAGAAAAGAAACTTGGACTGGGCCTGGATTTATGAGATTGCCGGAAAGTAGCACATTAGTTTTTGTTGTCAATGATCTAAAAACTAGTATGAATTACAATGTGTTGATTAGATATGAACCACAATCAGCTATGAGTTGGGAAGAAGCTACAATTTTAATTAAAAGACCATCACCAATAGATCCTGATTCGCCATGTGCCCATGTTCGCCCTGAAGATGATACTGTTTATACAAGCCTTCCTGCAAATCAGCGTAGTGTCTTAGTTCAACCATCAGTTTGCTTGGAAAAGGATAAGAAAACCGAAATTCGTATTTATTTAGGAAGACAAGATCCATCGACTAGTAATACTAGAGCATCTATACTAATTGATTCTATTGTTCTTATTCCCTCTGTTGATGATTTGCCATTTTTCGCTAAAGGTAGTGCAGTAAGAGATGAATTTGACCGTTACAACTGTGGCGACTCATATTACTATGACTTAAGCAGAGATAATGTGCCCGAAATTTGTAAGAAGTACCATGCCAGTATAGGTTTTTATATAAGAAACGGTTCGGAATCCTGTCAATGCGACCCTTCAGGTTCAAAAAGTCATCAATGCAATCCTTACACAGGATACTGTCAGTGTGTGGAAAATATCGTTGGAACAAGGTGCGACCGATGTGCTCCTGGCACCTATGGATTTAGCAAATTTGGCTGCAAACGTTGCGATTGTAATAGTATTGGTTCGCTTGATAATTTCTGTGACGCAACAAGCGGCCAATGTAAATGTCGAACAAATACGTATGGTCGAGCATGTGATTTATGTCAACCAGGTTACTTTAACTTCCCCAACTGTCAACAATGCGGTTGTAATGGCCATGCAATAGAGTGCGATGACAAAACAGGGGCATGTAAAGATTGCAAGGATTATACGGAAGGCCATCGTTGTGAGAGATGTATAGAGGGGTATTATGGGGATCCACGTTTAGGTTTCGATATTCCCTGTCGGCTTTGTCCCTGTCCAGGAGTGAAAGGTGATCCAAATAAAAGTAGTCACGCTGACCGATGTGGATTGGAGTCAGAGAGCAAGGACCTGGTTTGTGATTGTAAAGAAGGGTACGCTGGACCACTTTGCGATGTTTGTGCTGACAATTACTTCGGTGATCCTATTAAAGGAACGTGTGAGAAATGTGAGTGCAATGAAAACATAGATATCACCAAGCCAGGTAATTGTGACCCCTATACAGGAAAATGTTTACAGTGTTTGCACAACACAGCAGGAGACAATTGTGAAATATGTGAAGAAGGTTATTATGGTAATGCTTTGGAAAAAGCGTGCTACAAATGTAATTGTTCAGAATTAGGGACCAACTTTACTACCGGTAACTGTGATGGTATTACTGGACAATGTCCATGTTATAACAATGTTATGGGTACAAATTGCGACCAGTGTACTGAAAATCACTGGAGAATAGCTCTAGGTACAGGTTGCGATCCTTGTGAATGTGATCCTATAGGTTCTTTGTCACCACAATGTAACCCTTACATAGGCAAATGTGATTGCAAAACTGGGCACGGCGGTAGGCAGTGCGATCAATGTCAAGAAAACCATTGGGGTATTCCAAATATTGAATGTTATGAATGTGAATGTGATATATATGGCTCTGTTTCACCTCAATGTATGCGAGAAAATGGATCATGCATTTGTAAACCAGGCATTGGTGGATATAAATGCGATATGTGCGCTAGAGGCTATCTTGGTAAAGCTCCAGATTGCTACGCGTGTGGTGAATGTTTCGATAGTTGGGATGATCTCATCGATAATCTTCGGAAACAAACTGAAAGTGCTATCGATAACGCTAGTAAAATCAAAGTTGTTGGCGCTACTGGTGCTTACACTAGAGATTTCGAAGAAATGACCAAAAAGTTATCCGATGTAGAAAATAACCTTCAAAGTGCTAAGCTTGGACAGAGCACAGTTAAACAACTAATTTCAAGTATAACTGCACTGCAAACTCAATTGAATGAAGCTGAAAAGAAAGTTAAAGGAAGCAATGAAAATCTTAATGCTATTACTTCTAAAATTAATTTAGGAAACGTCACCTTGGACAGATTACGAGCTAGTATCGATAACTTAAAATCAAAAACTCTAAATTTGGAAAACAATGCTACCAAACTTCAAGAAGCCAATTTAGAAGGAGCACTAAACTTGACTCGTGAAGCTAAAGAAAGAGCTTTAAAAGCAGCAGATGAAGCTGAAAGCGTGCAAACAGTTATTGCTAGTACTGATAGACAGATAAAAAATACGGACAGACTTATTGAAATGCAATACGATAACTTTAACAATACTCAAAATGAAAACGATAGAAAATTAGATGATTTACAAAAACAGATGTCTGAATTAGAATCGCAAATACCAAAAATAAATGAAAAGATGTGTGGTCAAGACAGTGATACATGTGACATATGCGGAGGTGCAGGTTGCGGAAAATGTGGAGGTATATCGTGTGATCAGGGAGCTATTACCAAAGCAGAACAAGCTTTAGACTTTGCAAATAAAACAGAACATAGGATTAAAGAACATGAACTGACAGCTGAAGATCTGTTTAGATCTATAACTCAAGTAAAACAAGACACTATTGCGGTTAAATCCAGAGCCAAGGATTTATTTGATAGTGCTTATGACTTCAAGACTTTAGCTGGACGAGTCACTAATGAGAGTCAAGAACTTACATCTGAATTAAAGGATTTTTTGTCTAATACTTCAAATACTCCAGCGGACGTGAGAACTTTAGCGAATGATATTCTTAATTTATCAATAAGAATAGAACCTACAGAAATAACAGAGTTATCACAGCGTATTAACTCGACAGTTTCTCAACTAACTAATATTGAAAATATAATAACAGAAACAAGACCAGATCTTGACAGAGCTAAAGCACTAAAGTTAAATGCAACTATTGTAAATAAAGATGCCAATTTAACATTGGAGATGGCAAACAAAGTTCTAGAAGCATTAGATGAAGCACAAGCAGCTCAAGATGCAGCGGTGAATGCTATAGATAAAGCTAATAATGATATTAAAGCGGCAAAGAGTGATTTACTTCCAATAGCATTGGAAACTGAACAAGCACAAAAGAAAGCTAATGAGACAATGGATGAAGTAGAGACACTGCGAACTCGTCTTTCAGATTTACAAAAAAATATATTAAAAATAGAAAGTGACGCAGAGCAAGTAAAACAAGAAGCAAACGATGTTGTAAATCGCGCAGAAGGTGCAGAGCAGAAAGCTAGGCAATTGCGTCAAGATTTTAAACAAACGAATATGTCTCTTGCTGAACGTGCCAGTCAAACATCAAATTCGAGAGAACGCGCTCAACTCTTACTAAATCGCGCTACCAAACTTGCCAGTGACACACAAATGCAGCTTAAGTTTTTAGCTAATATGGAAGAACTGTATAACGATCATAACGAACAATTAAATGTACTCGAGAAGGAAATAGGCGAATTGAATACAAAAATGAATTACTACCTTTCAGAAATAACTAAACGATCTGATTATTACAGATCTTGTACCACGTAACGCTACTGACGACTATAATTTAATTAAAATGCAATATATTGATATTTTTTGAACTTGTTATAAAACGTGTTACTATTGCTCTCAGTGCCATTTGTAATAGTTTTAATTGACAATACAATTTAAACATATTCGAGTCATATATTTGTAGTTTAACTACTTTATGATTGTACTGTGTGTGATTTGTGAGTATAGCTGTCCTTGCTAATTTACAGTTTTTACTTTTATGTAGTAACATCTAATACACTCATATCACTTTTTAATGTATGATCTGTTTTGATGTAATTGTGAATACGTTAAATATCATGTTTTTATTGACAATTCCAAATTAAAATTAGCCCATAAATAATTTTGCCCATTTATAATATGAAGGTTTGTAAAGTTGTGTTAAATGTTAATTT
>DWJS01000770.1:0-10276 GCA_018248975.1 Codatractus imalena | reverse complement strand
CTCAGGTATGCAGGTTTCCTCACGATATTTTCCTTCACGGCTAAGCAAGTGATAATTAATTTGTAATACGCACATAATTTTGAAAAATCAGAGGTGCGTGCCTGAGTTTAAACCCAGGACCTCCCGACTGAGAGGCTAAATTTTTAACCACTAGGCTATCACTGCTTTTATGCATACTTAACTGATATTCGCGATAAATCATTTCGTTTTACTTTTCATTTCACACACAAGTTCTATAAAAAACAAAAGATAACAAAAATCCTACAAGAACAATATCTTGAGATATTGACTGTCATAAGATCTTATCAAAACAATATATCTTGTCACATAACAATATGACATGTAATTTATTCAAATAGATAAAAAACCTGCAAAGACTATAGCTATGTCATTAAATGTCATTGGTCATAAAAACAAAGCCAAAAGTCCGAACAACATTGGTCCCATCAACCAATACTTATATCACAGATGCCTTGTCTTTAGTGTGCATTCAATTAGAATTAAAATAAATTACAGAAGAAATGGCTACTTAGTGATAAGACTGCCTATTATATACCACTATAAGTTTTTAAAATATTGTATTTTGTATATTGATAAAGAGTACAATCAGCCTGCCTAACCACATTTGTTCTGCTGATCTCCAATATAAAATCTCACAAAAATTGTACAGAGGGTACCTGCCTGAAGATACCAATGTTTAGACCACATGGAATCGCAGGCTCCAGAAAAAAACGGAAACAAAAATAGGCTATACATATTTCCTGTTCTGTTTTCATTATTCCTTATGAGTATATTTAAAAGCATATATTTAAAATTTAAATGAGTAGCATTTATAGTATAATTTACCTTAAGTCCCTTGAGCACGGAGTTGGTGAGTCGCGCACCAGCGTAGGCCATGGACAGCGTGGCCGAGCCTCCGCCAGCCTTCGCCTTCACCACCTACGAACATAAAAATGGAAATAAAAATTTCTTTCGTCCTCATTTATTATTACAATTATACCAAGTCAAAATTTGTCCTACCTCAAGTTGGGTTCAGTGAGATCCCTGAGGACCTGATATGTTAAGTGTTTAAGCTCCCTTACTAATGCCCCAACATATACGCGTCATAGGCGCGTTGGCGCGTATATGCGTCGGGGCAGTGAATGTGCTATATACTCTGATCTTGCCGTGGGGGTTGCAGGCACTGCAATACAATTTACAAGAACACGCCCTAAGCTGATAACATTGACTGCAACCTTTTTTATGTGCCCCTGCCACAGGTCTCACAGCTGGTGAAGTCTCCAGGCCTTACTCCACCACGCTGCTACTATGCGGATTAGTCGTTGACATTCTAAGTTTCATTATTCAACATAATACACCAGGGACTGACCTCGGTACCGGCTTCCTGTATCCTCTGCGTGAGCGCTTTGATCTTGCCCTGGTCGGTGAGCTTCACGAGTGGCTGGCTCTGGCTGAGCAGGGGGATGATGGTGACGCCCGAGTGGCCGCCGATGACAGGGATGGTGACGCAGCGAGGGTCCACCCCGTTGATCTCGCCGATGAAGGCCGCCGCACGTACTACGTCCAGCGTGGTCACACCCAGCACGCGGTTCGGGTCGTAAACTCCGGCCTGGGGATGGGGAGAAGGTAATGTTTAGAACCTCATTTCGCCAATTAATTGTCCCAGTTAGGTTTATACGGGGTCTAGACGAATCTCACCCAACCTCGTGGGGGAGAAGGGGATCTCACCAAATATTGCGTAATTTGTTTGAGCAAGAAAGTGTAAAGTGCCAAAATAATGGGTCAATTAAAATATGTTTGTCCACGGAAATAGTGCTGATCCTACGCAATAATATTTTTCGCGATTATTGGAACGCCGCAGTTGCTTACGCGCTAAAAATATGCATTTTGAATAAAAAACACATTTACATTCGTGGGAGGAGATCGAGCCAAATCTCACGGCATCTCACCAAGGAGATGGGGGAATCGAAAATCGCCAAAGTCCCCTCACGTAAATGGATAAGGCCTCATAATGCTTAAATATATTATGTGACACCACCACCAAGTTGACCACCACGAAGGATTGTACGTCACCGGTCACCCATCCAATTGCTGACCGCGCCCAACGTTGCTTAACTTAGTAGATCTATCAATATCTAAACAAGCTGCTGACTTATCCAAGTTACATAATATTTAATTGTTATAATAATATGACTATGTTTTTCGAAAAGAAGCAAAGAATTTTGAGTAAGCAGGAACACGTGACACTTTCTTCTACAAAAAAATCGACAGATTATATCTACTGCCAAGAAGTACAAAAATACCTGACAGACACGTGATACATTGTCAATTAGTATAGCAGTAATGTACATACATACATAATGATTACAATGCTAAAAACGTTGAAAACAACAGACTTCAATTGCAACACAGATACCTAGTCTTGCATTGTCATAAATTTAGCAATATCTCAATGACATTACATTACCTATTCGAATTTTGAGCTCCCTGCCGTATCTTTGAAAGCCAAGGACCAATACTTACGGACCTCTTTAGAAACATCCCCGTTTCAAAAAGGAAACAAGAATTTTCCACATCACAATTGATTGATACCCTCTTCCTTTTTGAAGTGAGTTAAAAAACATAAAGAGTTGGGTCGCTTCTGAGGCTTTAGGAAAAAAGGTCTGTATGTAATTATTATTTCATTAATGATTGAAGCGGGCTCTACAAATATAGTTTGGTGACTGTTTACAACTTCCACCATACTTAAAACCGACTATTAACCTTTAGTATTTGATTATAAGAGGACCCTGAGACGATTGGATGACCCACCCCATCCGAAATATATACATGTACATAATATTGAACATTCACATTTATAATCCTAATAGCAGTATCAATAAGCTAACCTTCTTAAGGACCTCCGATGCGATGGGCACCATCGAGTTGACAGGATTCGTGATGATAGCGATGATGGCTTTGGGCGAGTTCTGTGCGACCGAGGCGGCCAGGTCTCGTACGATGGACGCGTTGGTGTTGAACAGGTCATCACGGGTCATGCCCGGCTTGCGGGGGACTCCGGCGGGGATCACCACCACATCCGCACCTGGAGACAATATATATCTTTTAGAATACTTAATAGATATGCAGTTGGGTGATGGATGTTGTCAATGATCTATCAAAGCTGCTGTAGTTCCTTCCTTAAGTAGTAGTAGCTGTAGCTGTGCCTTCCTAGTAGCTGTGCCTTCTCACATTCGGGTCAGAGCTTCGATTCCCCGGCCCGGAAATCTGATCTATCAAAGTTCATTTGTTTATTTATTATTATTAGTTACAGTTGACGTAACCTTTGGAGTGTTCTGTAAAGGATAAAAAGTATGTGAAATCTTTCAATTCAACAATTTACTTGAGATTACGTTTAAGATAAATCTGATATCGCTGTTGCTATTATTTACACATTTGTGTAAGTGTTATACAAAGTAACATCACTATCATGTGTGGATGTTGATTAAATCAATTATCAATGAACTAAAAAATTAAGTTTCCTGAAAAATCTAAGTTACAATAGGTTATTTTACTATTAAATGATAATTTATGTCTAATATGCACAAGAGTTAGAAAGTGAGGTGCATATGTGGGATGTCATTTTTGGACCTAATGTGTGAGAATCTCTTAGACCAATAAATAACCCACATGGTTGTGTCATGACCATACACTACATATTTAAAAGAGCATTTAAATGAGTTCGGTGTTTGTGTGTATCTACAACACCAAGGCACTGGAAATCGTACATGGGCTATGATTGTAGGAAGAGTCCATTATTGGCTTGACCAAAAAAATACATGGTGGTAGATGTGAGTATTGGTCCCTTGCCTAGAACACATATATGTAAATTTTGTTTTTAGTATAGTACAGCAGCTTTAAATAATATTTCCATGGATGCCTATGGTGTAAATTAATTCATATCCCACTCCAGGACAAGATCTGACCCCACTATCCACAAAAGAGCATACCTTACTATGCTGCCCCACAGCAAATTGATAGAAGTTACGAGTTCGTAGGAAACCTATCTCACATGTATTCAAACCGCATGACCTCAGACAAAATATAAATTGCTATTGAATGACGACAAAGAGTACTGACGGGTTATACACACACCATAACATACAAACCACATGAGCCATACAATTCCAATTCACCATCTCTGTTTAACTTCATCTCGTCTACAAAAGCAGGGCTGTGCGATTCAATTTAAACTACCCTATATCCTGTATCTGTATGTGCCAACCAAATTTGTTTAGTAGTGACCCTGTATCTAACTAAATTACATTGCAAAGCAAAGGTTACCTCAGCTGTAAACATCTGTTTGATATCAAGATTACATCATCATTACATTATTAATTAATTGTTATAGTACAACTTGAGGATAATATTGCATATTAAACAGTATAAGATAGATTATAGGAAGTATAAGATAGGAATTTTATAAGCTTTAGAACAAGTTTTAGTGATACCAAGTTATTTGTAAGTTCTGTTTTATAATAATGAATAAACAAAGTTGTTGGAAAATAAAGCTGAATAATATATTGAATTTAACATTTAAACGGAGGTTTTAAACAGTATATCGATAGAAATAGACTTTTTGTGTATTCTTGTACTTGACCTAAAAACAAGGTTACAATAACCTTGACAACAAACACAAATAGATAGGTTATGAATTGACTGGTTATGTAACAATTTCAACTGTACAACTACGGTGTTATCCACACATTGTATTGTTTTATTAAATTAAACATACATTTGATAGCCGCGGCGAGTTCCTCAGGTCCTTTGTGGCCGGAGACCTTGGCTGATGTGTCCATGTGGGAGAGGTCTACCGCCACGCCGGGGGTGACTGGCGCGATATCGTACAGCGCCAGCTGGGTCACTAACGGGTTCTGCTTGAGCAGCAGCGCCAGGGGCTGGCCAATACCGCCAGACGCTCCAGCCACCACGACTTTGAAGTTTTTCTACAAATAATTCCATAATCAGACTCCGTTACCATCCTGTAGACCTAACTACCGTGCTCGAAAACGGCAAATAAGGGAGTTTCGATAGGAAAAATGAAGAGGAAGACTGTATTATATCTTCAAAGGTTACCTGTGATGATGTGGAGAAGTTTTTAGCTCCATTTTGGGCTGCGACTGTGGCAACGGGTTTCAATGCGCGCGAGAACATCTTTTCGGTTTATTTGGAATGGAATTTTTAATAAATAGCTAAACGGCCGCAATTTCCTCCTGACCCGAGCGACCTTTCGAAGATAACTAGTAGTGATGTGCTGAGATGATGTGATGTAATTATTACATATCGTCGTCACACACGTCACAGCAGTTGACAAACAGATAAGGCTGTTATTTATACGATTTTATATCAGGAAATTGTATTTGTATAGTAGTATATTTATAGAAATTCCGGTGTAAATTAGCATTTAAATACCTACTGACTAAATATCTGGAATCAAAAAGAGATAAAAATACTAAACTGTATCATAATATTAATCTTCAAATATTGACTTGATTTAATGCGTTTGTCGGTATTTATTAATTTCTTAGGTGGGTTATGATTGTTTTTTATGGTCTTATAATTATAGAATTATCAGAAACAATGGGAAGGGTCTGTTTGTCTGTAATACATGGATCTATTACCTCAATTTATATTAAATATTGAAGTTAATAAACACCACCAAGCATTAGATAAGTACGTGCTTGCTGCTATGCAAAAATATTTTACAATTTTAATTTAATTTTCAAAAAGAACTCGATACTGTAATATCGATATCGAGAAAATCTGTTCGAGTGCAAAGTTCAATATGGCTTAAAAAACTGTGTGCTACACTGAGAGTCTAAATTGAAAAAAGTAAAATAGGCGTATAACTCAACGTCAATGTCAAATGTGACAACTGACAAAAATATAAACAAGAAGTGATAAAGATTTTTATATTTAATTAATATATATCAAATTACTAATAAAAATGAATGTGATACAAGCAGTGAAATTGTATATAACCAAGATGACGGAAGAGAGCGGGCCGGGAATGAAAGTTATTCTCATGGATAAAGAAACGGTAAGTAGTTTATGATGGGATGCTGTTTTATGAAATAGAAGTAGCTAAAGAGCATAGTCCTGATCTGATGTGGTCACTGCTGCCCATGAACATCAGTGATCGACACCAGAGTGCTATCTGATGTCGACAACAGATGCGTTCCTACCCCCGAGGACATAGTTGAAATGGCTCATGTCTGCCTTGCTACACTCTTCAAATCAAAACAGCAACGCTTAAAACTGCTGTTCTAAAGGTGTGTGGCGAGCCATGTGTAGGTCTCAACTCATTTACAAAGTTAAGCTATGTAGAGCGCGGTTGGTTAATGGATGGTTGACTGTTAGTGGCTAAGTTTCAAGCGCTCTACTATGCTTTGGAGGGGATGTTGAACTGTCCTGGTTGTTAGTCTTGGAAAGCAGTTGTTAAACATTATTGAAAGTCTTATTTTAGTAGTTTAATTTGTTATTTGATCTGGAATGTCACACTATCTATAATACCCATTAACTATCTATAATACCCATTAACTATCTATAATACCCATTAACTATCTATAATACCCATTAACTATCTATAATACCACATTTCATTATCGGTGCACCTCAATGGAATAAGATGCGCTTCTTAATAATTCCCCCTAAGTTCCCATGATTGCCTCTTAGCATCATTATGATTACGTTCCGACAATTTTATTATGATTATTGTGTTTGAATTTATTCTAGTTGACACAATTTTCCGTATCATTTTTTTAGTTATTATTATTATTCTAGTTGAAACATGAATTTGACTACAAAGACAAACAAGACTATACATATTGTAGCAACAAATTTAATTTTAGTTTTTTGTTTTGTAACAACATGATGCCCATTTTTTGTGCACGCTAAAAATTCCAATAAGACGTTGATATCAAGTACAGAGACAATGTGACTGTTTTAATATTTCCAGACCAGCATTGTCAGCATGGTGTTCAGCCAGTCAGAGATACTTCAGAAGGAAGTGTATCTGTTTGAGAGAATCGACAACCAAGCCAAGTGGGACAACTTGAAGCACATGAAGTGCATTGTATTCTTGCGACCAACGTCGGAGAATATAGCTCTGTTGTCACGAGAGCTGAGGTCTCCAAAGTATGGTGTCTATTTTATTTGTAAGTGAAGTTGTTATTTCAATCGCCTTATATTAGGAATCTTTGTTGAGTATCATATACATGTAAGAAGACTAGTATATAAGTACCCAGACCCGAAGCAGAAATCTTAATTCATTATTAAGGTGCCTGCTTGGCCGGGCATTGAATCTGTACTTGAAAATCCAACAGATATAGTGACTACTTTGCTATGCAGGTCATCCAATTTTTATGTTTTTGGGTAGTATTATTTACTAATACGTTTGAGATTTCGATGCATGCAAAATTTGTTAAATATGTTATAATCCTTAATAGTTCTGTGTAAAAGTTTTATCAATATTATTCATATGTTTTTATCACTAGCCTTTACAAACAGATAGGCGGACAAATATAGAAATGGAAAGATAAAATAGTCCATTTTTCATTCTTTAATTTTTATGTACATCTTATTAATGACTATTACTGTTCCATGATCCTGAAGTCTCTCAATAATTAATCTAACGAAATTTAGATTTCAGCAATGTGATATCGAAGGCGGATATCAAGACTTTGGCTGAGTGCGACGAGCAGGAGGTGGTCAGGGAGGTGCAAGAAGTGTTTGCAGACTATCTGGCGGTTGACAGACATCTGTTCTCATTCAATATTGTGGGTTGTTTACATGGTGAGTTTGGATAGAGTACATACATGTACTCACATACACATACATACAAGTGTCTACATTCTACATTCATACATCTACATTCTTGATTAGCCTTTTTAATATGCCAAATTTCCATGATAATTCAATTGTAGGTGCTTGTGAATATGTTGTAGGTAAAGTTTTGCATATCATGTTAAATCTTATAAAATCAAACATTATGATAATAACAATACATAATATTGTTTAAAATTATTGGTGCTATTAATAAAATTAAGTAAATAGGAATGTACAGGTCATAAATATCAATGGAAAATGTGGCGACCTCCCTCAACTCGTTAAGAGATGGCGCCATAAGTACTAAATCACGCTATCGAAGTTTTCCCAACATCTTGCAAAGATCCGAACTGAGTCCATTAGATCACGGTTGCTTCCCAGGTAAGATCATCTTGCCTGGTGGACGATCTTAGATCACCAAAGAAAGTGATGGAAATAGTATCTGCATTTCAGTTAAAAGTGTGTGCTTGCGTGTTTATGTATATGTGTGTGTGTTTGGGTCTGTGTGTGTGTGAGAGATTATTCGATATAACAAAAAAAAATTACAGTTAAATTATACTATATATACTATAATACACTTTACTGTATCCAGAAAGTAACAATATGAATATAATAAATTTTCTAGAAGATACAAAAGGCTGTCTTATCGCTAAAATAGTGATTTCTTCTAGACAACGTAGGCAGGCTATTATTAGTTGCAATACAACGTGACACACGGTCAGGTCGCTCGTGGCAGCCCGCAGCGCTGCAGCGTTGCGCCGCGGGCGTGGTCTCGCTGCTGCTGTCGCTGCGGCGTCGCGCCGTCGTCAGACACGAGGCGGGCTCGGAGCCCTGCGCGCGGCTCGCGGGCCGCGTGCGGGACCTCATGCGCCGGGACGCCGCGCTCGTCGACAACGGGGGGACGGTGCTGCTGCTGGTGCTCGATAGACGGGACGATCCTGTCACGCCGCTGTTGAATCAGGTGAGCACTGCGGGTTGATATTGGAACAGCGTGGTGAAGCACGCTCTAGGCCTTCTCCGGTTTTGAGCAGAGACCCGTGGCACGTAAAAAAGGTGCCAGGTAAAAAGGCAGGCCGCAGGTGGCACGTAAAAAGGCAGCAGTGCCACGTAACAAAGGTTACGGGCAAACAGAGGGGTACTGTAGTAGTGTAGTATTGTTATAGTAGATAAGTTAGCCTATAGTGCAGATTGGAAATAAAAACGTGTTGCTTGTCGTATCATAGATGTCGTATCATGTCGGGTAGTGGGAAAATTAATGCATAGTGCAGATTGGAAATAAAAACGTAATAGACAAATCTGTTTATTTCAGACAAGTAACCATACAGGGGTTTCCATACATTTATTGCTTAATTATAGTGTTGGTAACAATTAAATTAAATACGCTAGGTATTTAAACCTTACAATTGACTAGAGATAGATTTTTTTATAAAATAAATAAAATAAAATTTGAATTGCACAAGTTGTCGGATTAGATTTTTTTATAAAATAAATAAAATAAAATTTGAATTGCACAAGTTGTCGGATTACAATTTTTTCTTTTCTTACACTACCACCGGATCCAATTCAGAAACATTAATTGAATGTTTTCATTCCAGTGGACGTACCAGGCGATGGTGCACGAGTTGTTGACGATCAACAACAACCGCGTGTCGCTGGAGGGCGTGGCCGACGTGCCCAAGGACTTCAAGGAGGTGGTGTTGAGTGCGGAACAGGATGAATTTTATGCTAAGGTTCGTGTGTACAGCCACTGGGTCGGATGGATGTTGTTCTGCTGCAGATAACTAAAAAATAAATTTTAATTGTTGCTTTTGTTATTGTTGTGTAGGGGCTAGGGTCGCCTAGCGGATGGTCCTGGGGTGCTTCAGAGAGGTGAGGGGGCGATGGTAGGGCTTAGCATGGGCCTGTCTAGGAGAGTAACGTCAATATAAGGGCAGTTAAAACGCCAGATAGGTTTAGTTAAAAATCCCCCTTTTATTTAAGATTGCTTGGGTTTATATTCAACAACACACCTGCTCTACTTGCTTATAATCTACTTATTCTATATAGGAAGTAATTCTTTTTACTTATAACCGAAATTATAATACTACGTGATGATATAGTATTGTGATGATTGTGACATCTCATTATCACCAACAGAATCTCTACTCGAACTTCGGTGCGATCGGTCAGACGATGAAGGCGTTGATGGAGGAGTTTCAGCGGAAGGCGAAGAGCCACCAGAAGGTCGACAGCATCGCTGATATGAAGAATTTCGTCGAGCAGTACCCTTTGTTTAAGGTATACAAATCTCTCTCTATACGACTACCTTTTTGATAAATAACAGAATTAATACCCTTTATTTATTTATTTATTTATTTATTTATTTATTTATTTATTTATTTATTATTATAAGACACACCAACAGCATTAC
>DWJS01000769.1:0-10278 GCA_018248975.1 Codatractus imalena | reverse complement strand
ACTATTCTTATGAGCGCAAACACGCTATATCTGACATAAGTATTCGGAGGAATTAAGCATCCCGCAGAATATTTGATGCTAGGGCCATCAGCTCAAGACTAAGATGTCTTTGAAATACGACCAAATTAACCTTATACCTTATTCCAAATCAATAAGATCTGTATAAAGTCAGTGTGACCCTTCTGTCAAGCACGAAGAGATCTGATGGTCAACAAATGCGTAAACAAATCTTAAGATAGCATAACTAAACATGAAACATAAACATAAGTTGTAGCCAAGAACCATCACAAAGATGATTATTGTTTGCTGGCGTGCAAAAAAAACATCTAAATTGATGAATTTCTTTAGGAGCTATGATGCTACAGAGAGACACTTCAATTATATAACACCCACTTTTTGAGCTAAACAGACCATATTTTGCATTTTACAGATCACAATTAGTTTGGTGTGTAATGCCAAAGTAATGTTGATCTGTAAATGTTTTTAAATAGATGTAGCAAACGTCATGCGTGTCTCCTTTACCACAACCTTCAAACTAGAACAAAGCAGCGCTTAACACTCACTAACACTTATTATTAAGCAGAAATAGGTGTGGTGTTGGTGCCTCCCGAATCTCCGAATCCGAACCAAGGGTATATTTGAGTATGTTAAGGATGTTATCCTTAACATACTTAAATATACTTTTAATCTTATTTATCTAAAATATACTTTGCAGCCGTTACTCCTGGTAGACCTCCTTCAGAAAGCAAGATTCCCGTATTCGCTATGTGGCGATGTGACTAAAGTAGTAAACATCCCAAAAAGACGTTTCTGTCTTCTGCATTTAATCTTTGACGTCTCTTACAGAACGAGAAGAAAGAGCGAAAGGCTATTTATGTAAACGTTGACTGTAAAGATAGGAGTACATAATAATATAGTGCTCTTTATCTGTTTATTCATTTTCTACTCGTATATCGTTAATAGAGTTCCTCTACCACGTGAACCAATAGCATCAATCGAATATTAATTTAAAAATCGAGCACCGATACAATACAGAAACAAAAGAGAGGAAATCCATTCAACCAAGCCTTTGTGCTAAGAGCACTTTGAGGTCGGCTCCCACAGAAATAAACCTTTTTGAAGATTTCTTTGACACGGACTTTTTTCGTTATTCGCCATTCGTGATTATGGTAATAGAAATTCGGAAGGCAATACTACTAAAAGCGTAACACGTAAAGGGAAGTCTATTTCGCTGATTGGTAAATAGACCAATAAATAAGATAGTATAGATATATCTACGTCGGTAACCGAAGAACAAATTACATTTATGGCCGAGCTTTATAAAGGAACGATTTTGTTACTCATATTTGATGTGTTCTTAAGGTAACTCTTATTTGTATTTATTATACTACGTTTGACATATAAATGAATTCGTTACCATCATTGAATTTATATTATGTATATTACTATAGCCATATGTATACTAAATATATTTTTTTCGATTCAGTGTTTGCTGTAAGATACTTCAGTTTTTTTAACCGACTTAAAGAACAGGAAGTTATATATTCGTCTGTTAACATGTTTTAAATACGTTCAAGGATAGTTTTTATCAAATGTGCATACAAGGAAGGTCCTATAAAAATATGAACATCATCATTCATCATCATAAAATCATTCATTCATTTTATAATAAACAATGAATATAGTTATGTGTAGATGTTGCTATAGCAGCCTATAACGTTGATTACCATTAAAGGAAGGTAAAAACCTTTGATTGGATTTATCAAATTTACCTATTTTGCAAAAAACGTCAAACTGCCATCCACAAAATACTACATTATTTCTAACAAAAGGTACATGGCATTGGGCATACAATGGACTTTGGAGCGAGTTGGGTCGTTTTCAGAACGTGGGAACACACAACTGTTGAAATTACTATCCTAACTTGCTAGGACCGGGAAAAATAACCGGACTCGTGCTCAAAAATACCTTTTAAAACGTTGGCACGCGGAGTGAAGTGTATTAAATGACGCCTTTCTCACGAAATTTGAGATAGCAAACGCTATTGAAATATGAAAAAATATTTTTCCTCCCTTAATAAATGAAGGCGGCTAATGCATATGGTTGACCTAATTAATTTATATATACAGGATGTAAGAAATAAGGCAAATACGAATATTGTATAAACATACAAAATCCAAAAGCTTTGTACCATCAGTAAAATAAAACGATTAAATCATGTAAACTTTTATAATTATTATTTAATAAAGTTTATGACATACAATTATAGAGACTACCACTAACTATATACTAACTATAATAACAAGAATAAAGAAGGAGAGTAAAAGTAACACAGCAATTAAAGATGAAATAATGAATCTAAATCGCTGCTATTCTTGGGATGGTCCCAAAATTGGTGTTGCGTTTATAGCCAAGCATAATCGTTTGGCCAGAAAATATACGAGCACGTGGATCTCTTAAATCACTCATGACGAGAGCTTTATGATAATTAGCAAAATTCTCACTCAGAACCCGTACCGATGTTAACCAAAAATATATAGCAATAGCTTTAAGTGTTAAATGGCAACGCATAAGTACACGCGTAATTGATGTAACGCTAAAAGTGTGTAATAGAAATGATAATGAACACAATGTTCCCCAACATCATACCTTGTAGGACACCATGTATAAACACCTAGATATATAACCTTATTATGTTATATTATTCAGCATATCAAGACAAAGCATATAATTAAACAATACAACAAAATATCACGCGGTCAATTTAAACTCAAACTTATAAAATGACAAAACAGTAACACTTCACTATCAAACGCTTTTAAGGAGTATTAGACTCACTTCAAAATAGCCGTCAACGTATTATATTAGTTCTGTTTCGTAAACTTTATGTTTTAATTTTACTTTGTTATTCGTGCCTTTTTTATTTTCACACCGTTTAGATGCCTAGGCCTTAGGATTTACTTAGATCACTACTTTACCACACAAGGCTGTTTACCTTTATGTTTCACCGGACACAGAGCTTCTTTTTAGTGTACTCCTGACCTCACACACCGTACAAATGCCCGCAGTTACCTCAACTCTTGGCTTCCGACACTTCGGCCTTCGGTGATGATCTGCGACTGCTGATAGAGCATGGTCGATGGGGCGGCGAACATAACCCTTACTCTCGTATCTACCTCATTTTCAAAAGGAATACTTTCAATGGACTATGAGTTAACCCTACTTGGAATTTTCTTGATTTTAAGGAATCTTGGAATTCGTCTGTATAAGAATATGAAGAAAGTGTTTAGATTTTGCTTAGGCAAATGATCTCTGGTGAAATCTCCAGACTATAGCTCGACAAAGCAGTAAAGCACAGGTATGGTGGTTCCCCACAATGGAAGGCCCAGGTGTTCAATAGTCCGTTAAGGGTTTTCCGTTAGTGCGGCTCGGCACGGGGCGGGTAAAGTGGTTGTTGGTAACGTGGTTGTGGGGCAGCGGCGGCGTGGGGCGAATGTCCACCGGCGGTTCGCGCGCTGTTCGAGCCCCGGCGTCCGGCCCCGCGCGCCCCTCCCCTCACCCGCTACGCCGCGCCCGACGGTACCATCCTGCTCCTCACCGAGAATGGCACCAGGCTGATGACGCGTGCCGCTGCCGCCAGCCTGCTACGCGCCGCCCTCCTCTCCCCGCGCCCCCCTCGGCCCCGTCACGGTGAGCCGTCGCCGCACCCTCTTGTTCTCTCTATGTGTCTATCGGATTCCGTCGCCTCTAGCACTGCACGCTTCACTACGCTAACGCTTCGTAAGGTAGGAGCGCGGCTTACAGCAATGACGACTTCGACGAAGTCTCCTTAAACTGTTCTATTATTGTAATTACCATTGGAAATATTAAAGGTTATTGAGAATTCCGTACATGTATTGTTTAATAAAAATATTTGTGAAAATGTAATTACATTTAAAGTCGTTATATTATAAGCTAATATTCGCGTCGACTCATTTATATTTTTAATTACATGCACAATAGGTTTCAAGTAAATTTATAGTAGGCATGTCCTTTATTAAATGTATTCAAGACTACAATATTTTCCATTTTTTTACATTTTCCCAACTCAACAACAAATTAGAATGTCATTTATCAACGTATTTTTATGATCTTAAATTGTAATTATTGAACATTGTTTAACATTATTTTATAATTAAATAGCAATTTAATTTAAATTTATATGTATTAGGTAAAATATAACTTAAATAGTTTTCATCAATATAAAATTCATTACTAGCAATATTAGCATTTCCACGATTAGCTTAAGCATTTTATTACCATCCAAATCGATATTTCGCTCCTACTTTATACTCGCATGACTTTTTCTGCAGCTCCCGTTTCTTTGTGTGTTATGCCAATAAAGACGATCATAGTGATATAAAAAAATACTTATCCATAATCATGTCTATGAACGTCTTAAATGGCTCCTACTCTAGTATTGTTGCATGCTGCATGCTCTCTTTCTGCATCTCCTATTTCTACGATCTCTATGGTTACTGCGCGGCATAGACTTGGCTTTAACGAAATAGTTCGAGTGGACTGCCATCCGAGCTTTGCTAATATAATTTAAAAATCGGGTCCAGTCCTATTAAATTTTGCAAATTCCAGAAATTCCTTTGTGCCAGATAAATGTCGTACGTTTGCCGATCGTTGTTTGTTTTAATTGTCGTTTTTAAATTTGTCGTTAGTCGGGTGATTTTATTATCGATGTTCTGTGCCGACCCTGCGCGATCGCCTCTGTTGTTGCAATCGGAGTCCCTTCGCGCTACGGCTCGGTCGTCGACCTTGCCTCAGCTAAGCGAAACGATGGATGCAATTCCAGTAAAGCTGATGTCGGACGGACGGAACGCGAATCGGAACGCTACTGGAGTGACGACATGGATCGGCGGTATGTCCATAACGCAGGATGGGAATCTAATAGCACCGGACAAAATAATGACCCACGTCCACCGCTATGCAAGCCCGCACTACAAACCCCATGGGCACCGTTACCATCGCTGGAACCATGAGCCGGGAGGGAGCGAGGACCCACTCTATGCCACCAAGACTGTCTACGGACCCGGATACATTGACGAGAACCGTATGTATTGCTGCCATATCTGTACGTTCACTAATCTCTAATTAAAACCAATCGAAACACATGCCGACTCCATCTAGAGTATCAGTTTTGTTCAAATAGAATAAGGAGATTAGTTGACGATGTTACAAAATTTAGGTGTTACGAACGATCGTTAGGTACACATTATAACAGACTGTACAACTTATAAATTAACCATAGATATCGTAAGTTACACTCACCTTTCAGCTTCCTATTGTACAGTTCTAGAAAGTTCGCGTACAATATCATTGATGACACGGGTGGTTTTGTTTAATATAGCACTTCCCAATGTATGTATTTCGAGTGCTCATGCCTCATTCATTTTACCCTTTATTTTGACCCCAGTAACTGGACCACTAGTTTATTAGCGTTCCCACTGTACCCCAAATAGTACTGTAGCGAGTCGAGAGAAAACTAAATACTCGATAGAAAGACAAACAAGTAAAGCTTTGCGTAGTCAGAAGTTTAGAAGGGTTTCTCTTAGAAACGCTTTAGAGCCCTTGAAATCTGCTTCTCCTGACCTCGTGGTTCACAGTAAAATTGTAGAAGATTTAGTTCTGAAGAGGCGATTTAGCAAAGGCGCTTAAACACGTAAATCTCCGCGAAGCTTTGCAATTTTCGCTAAAGATTCAAAGATTCATCCGCCACGATTTGTTACCCGATATCACTAGTCCCCAAAGGTAGCGACAGAGAAATTGTTTAATGGAATCTTGCCATTTGCGAACGGTAAGTCATGAAAGATTTGTGAATATGGTATTATTCGATTTTTCCATTAAATGATGTCTACTCACCGTACGGTAGCTTACCTGGCATCTGTTGTGGTTAATGATGAGCTAACGTTTATCTGGAACCGCATGAACTAGCTTGTATTTAAAAGTTCATAATCATATTGTTATTATCATTGAATATTCATTGGCAATATTCATCGTGTTAACTTTTGAAACGACACAGATTTTTAACCTTATTCTCACAATTATGTACGAGTATGTATTTTTATATCACGATTTCTGAATCATAACTCTGTTTGGCATGAGCATTTACAGTATTTATAATGACACATTTTATAATTATATTTAACATTTCGCCACTTATTTTATGTATACGTTTTAGTTATTCCGTTTATTTATTTATTTTACCGAGTTTAACATTGTTATTATATTGTTAATGTATAAAATATTTACGTAACCGCTTTAAATGTATTTTCATGAATATTCGAATATAACCAAAGTGGAGCTTTTCGTATTACACAACTAATTAGCAATTCACTCCCAAGAAAGATAACTTTGCGCAACAATACATAATTCATCACAATTTCTGTTGTAATTGAAAATAAATATGCTTAAAAAGTCGTCAAACTTTCAGTGACTCAAAACAAAATCCGCATACTTATTAAGAAACAAACAAGCTTTCTAAAAGGAAAAGTGATTTTTTGACACGGAATTAATTTGTGGACGTACTTCTATAAATCATGTTTAAGTTAAGAGAAATCTTTTATAACTAAAGCTTTGTTTTTAACACGAAGGTACTTCTGCAACGTATTGTCGATAACTACAATGTGTATATGTTTATAATAATAAATATAAACCATTATTCGACGCATTAAGCATTATGAGTGTTATTTTTGTTAAGTTTTTTCCAGGGTGTATTAAATTGGCGTTTTTCCAAAAACAAGAACATCTCATAGGTATGCACTTGCACCAAAGCTAAGGGATACAAGATCGATGTTAGTTTGTTTTCTATGTCATATGTTGATTCAACATGTACATATACTAGAGCAATAGCTTCTTCTTTAACACTTACACCTCTATTTAAAATCTTAGTTTATAAAACCAAAGACAAACCCTTGTTAGATTTTCATTTTCCATGAATTAATATTACGAGTAGGTAATAATACACATAATTATTAATTGTCTTCAATTTTAAAGCTAAGTTTTACTTCGTGACCTTATTATTTATGTTTTCGATTTCTTTATTAAATAAATTATGGTACAGTGCGAGTTCAATGCGTTAGGTAATTGAACAATACATTTTATTTTACACTGGAATAATTAAAAGTATAATATACATTGTACTTAACATCTACATCGGGAAAACACTTCGATTGTAAACATACACGACTATCCAATACGAACAAACTAACACCAAACAACAACCAACAGAGCGGATTGGCAAAGAGAACGGTAAAGCAGGTGATGAGAAGGTGGCCTTGCAATCGACCTGCCACGTGGCCTTGGACACCTGTATAAAGGACAGCGAGTGCGTGGCCTCCCTGACGCCTGTCCTCCAGAAGTGCCACTCGAGTGACTGCGATCGTGAAGGCTGCATGACTGCTCTCCGTGGGTTCTACAGGAAGCCGGGTGTCCACTGGAACACCGAGATTGCTTTCTGCCTTTGCAAGTTAGTATATCAATTACTATTATTCATCATCAACCATTCTTGTCCCACTGCTGGACACAGGTCTCCTCTCAGATTGAGAAGGATTTAGGCCATAGTCCACCACGCTAGCTAAGTGCGGATTGGTAGATTTCACACACCTTTGAGATTTTTTTTTAAGAACTCTTAGGCGTGTCGGTTTCCTCACGATGTTTTCCTTCACCCCTAAGCAAGTGATAATTAATTTGTAATACGCACATAATTTAGGAAAAATCTGAGTTGTCTGAGGTTTGAACCCAAGACCTTCCGTTTGAGAGGCCGAATTTTAAACCACTAGGCTGTCACTGCTTTTGATCTATCTGATTACTATTATTAACCCCCTGCACAATGGGAGGTATTATGAATTTAACTTTTATCTGTATGTCTGTCTGAGCCAAGCCAGCTACCAAGCTATTAAAATTATTATTATGTTTTTTTTTAATTTAGTTTTTATTGTTTGAAATATGGTTTAATGGCAAAAAATGCTCAGTCGTTTAAAGATCGCTGTTTTTTTTTTCTTTAGGTGGATTTTTATTCTCTCTTTAATTCAAATTAACCTTTTAAAAATACTATCGGTAACATACGATAATAGTTTTAAAAAAATCTGTCAAGTCTTGGACTCGGACACGAAGTATTGCGTACCACCGTTATTAGGATGTAACAAAAAAACGACCGACGAACGACAAAAATAGGAATGTAGAGGAAGGCAAAACATATACAAATACCGTCGTAGTCGTAGTTATCGTAAAAATACTAGGATGACTTTTCATGAGGGTAGTCGCCGCATTGGCAAAATAGATTGTGTGGTTTCATTTACATAATACTCGTTATTTATGAAGCTTCTATTCTACTTTTTTATTATTTGTTGGTAAATCGGTAATAATAACACTAAAAATATTTAGTGTGTACCTATTACATGTTATGATACAACCCGGTGACAGACATATAGACGGACAGACAGACAAAGCCTTAGTAACAGTAAATATTTTATTAAATAATACATCTACTATAAATACATGTACTTTATTGTAGACTTAAAACTCAATCGAAGTTTAAAGTCAGATGTGCAAAAATAAATTACAAATAATAAAACGTAGCGATTTAAACGTACTGAATTAAACGCTATCGTTTTCACTGAAGCGTTCGACAGAAAATTCATTTCCAGCAGCTTTTTTAATCAAAGAGTACTTCTTTTAATTCATGCCAATTCGATTTCAAAGCGAAAAAGCTGATCTGCGATTCATACCTATATTATCTCTTAATTTCCAAAAAGGTTTCCGTTTTACTGATTTAAAATATACAAATTTATATGAATGACATATTTATTTTTGTAGTAGCAAATGTCCACTCGATGGTAAATGGCCACCTGATGATAAATACACACGTGGTGGTAATTGGCCACTGCCGCCCATGAATCTGTTATCAATCTCAGATAGGATGTCCTACCCGAGGATGGCTACAAATGCGTTGCTACACCTAAGACTTAAATTGGAATGCTTCGTATAAGTCACCGAACCTCACAGGTGGCCTTGGGTCAGCTGCAATCCCAATTTAATAAGAGGCAGACGGCCAGGACTCCGGCACTTCGCTGGATACATAACCTGCCGTCCCTCTAGCGAAGGCAAGGAACCCGGAAACGGGGACCAAAACCATCCCTCCCTTCCCGGTCTTCTGACCCCAGGATTGAGCCCCGTTAGAGGCTCGCCTAAAAATACCCGGTGAAGGCCACTATGTCCAACAGCAACTACACAATCCGAAAAAAATTATAGCTTGTTTCCATATTAATATACATAATTCTCCTGTGCACGTCTATGTTACTGAATCCTCTTAAACGGGTGGATCGGTTTTGATGATTTCTTATGTGTGTAAGTGAATTTCTAGATGGTTTAGATTCATAATTAGACTCGCTAGGTGGCATTGTGATCAGGTTCCAAGACTTTATTTATTGACTTTTTGGCAGGTCCAGACGGCAGAGTCGGCTAGTAAATGTTATAAATCTATATGGAGCCATTCCTATTGACATATCTTACGCTTATCCTCTAGAGTCTGTATTGTGGAAAAAGCATCGTGTATAATTTACGTATATCTTTCAGTGTAAATGCCACTGACAGCATTTGTTCTGGTTTCTATTTTAGCACTAATCAAAAAGTTTAGACGATTTTTGTAAAAAAAAACAAACGATTGCTGACCTGGCCAAGTTTTCGAATCCTTCGGGTTCCGTACAAATTATAGATAACATAAGGTATTGATACACAGCACATTGGGAACCAAATGTTGTTATCCTCCAAGGTGTCAGTAGACGAGGAGGGGACGGGAGCCGGGGCAGGCAAATTAGTAATAAATACATAGCGCCGTAGGCACATTACATAAATTCATTATATAAAGTAACGTTATACGAAATTGAAAAAATCTTAAACGTCTTGTTTTTGTAGGAAAACCGACAATAAGGAAGATTCCTGCATGAATGCCCAGGAGCGCCTCCATCCTTCGTGCGCCCAGAGACCACCAGTGGGGTCGCCACTCCCAGCCTGTCACACGCTGGCCCACGCTTGCCGCGAAGAACCTGAATGCAGGTAAATTGTACATTTATAACATTAATTATTTTTAACCGATCTCTAAAAAAAGAGGAGATTCTTTATAAGTATGTATTTTTTGTTTGTTCAGTGTAGAGGGCTTCAGGTCTACTCCCAAAGAAACAACTTTTTGACCTTATAACATATAATTGACTTGATTCGATTTATACAAGG
>DWJS01000768.1:0-10278 GCA_018248975.1 Codatractus imalena | reverse complement strand
TATCAATATATTCCTACATATTCCAATGTAAAGAAATTTCATGAAAACATGTTTAATTTATGAAGTTATTTTTGTTTTATACGTCCACCACCTTTTTTTAACCGTTACAAAACTTACGACAGTAATAAAACGTGTACCAAAGGTTTATACCATTTTGCCCTCATGGGTATTCATTGGCGACACAATGTCCATTGATACTAATATAATAATTTTATAGGAGTCGCCTATCTAGGAGATTATATCTACGAGTAATCAAAAGACAAGTGTGCTTCAATCATAACTGGTGATCAAACTTAAATAACACTTAACCCGCTAAGAACAATAATAACACTATTATAATTAATATCAATGTTGCAGTTAACATTGTAAAGAAACGACAAAGTTAAAATTACAGTGAAATGCTATGAAATATTTATTATCATTAGTCACGACAAAAATAATGAAATTTTAATTTCTTTTAGATTAGAATTTAATTGCGCTAGAGACAACCATATTTTTGTGTAACAAATTAAATATATCAGCGAAATGTCACTCTCTCACTGATTAAACACAAAAAAATCTCGAAATGTAATTGGGCTACGAACCTGAAATTTGGTAAGACGTTTATAAGTAGAAGATGTAAGAACAGCAAAAAATAGTTTTGCGTCTGAGCCTAATTCAAAGCTTTTTTATAATCGCAACTAAGAACTTGTACGTACGGATAGAAGTACTGACCTGAATTAGTCCTAATATAACAACTGTCAGGTATGGATCTATAGCAATCACTGTTGCATATTGATATATACCATAGTAACATATACCCAGACACAACCAAATAATAAATACTATTAAGGTCAAAACAAATATTTGTTTAGTCTTGAAAAAATCTAAATATGTCGTTTTAACAGGATTTTGATCTAGCAGTTTCATGTCTTCAACGGCTTTCGTTATATCAGCTTTTATATTAGTTGTATCCAATTTATTTCTGAAACACAAAACAAACATGTTTTGCTGTCACCATCAAAGAAAAACGTCATTCATAAGCACAATCAAAATTATTTTTTTATAAAACCAAGTTATCCTCAAGGAAAACATATAACAATTCTCAATGTAATTACTCAAAGAAATAATATCGTAGTTATAATATTATTCCAAGTTTCGAATCCCAGACACGCACATTTGATTTCTTGAAGTGCGTATTAAAAGCTAATCAACAGTTTCTTAGAAGCTGAAGGCAAATTTAATGAAAAAACTTTCTTACCTAAAGAAAATTACGCCAAACACATTAAAAACTACTGATTTCAATCGCTACACCTACCTAGTCTTGGATTGTCATAAATCTACCATTATCTATGATGATTAACAGCATACATTTCCTGCTCAAGTTTGAGGAGTTCCTTGCTATGTCTTCGAAACAAAATTGTCAAACAAGAAAAAAAACAAGATTTTTCCTAAATGGTTCTTAAATGGTGAAGTTAATAATAAGTTAATAATGCAACTAATTTACGAATATCGTCGTTTGAAAAAGGTTTTTGAATTATGTCAAGTCAATCAATCGGTACTTGGACAGTCTGTGGTCCTATGGTCTAATAATAATAAACTCCGAAAGGAGAGCCATGTGTCATGATCACACAGCAAAAGCAAACTGACTTGAGGATGATGCTGACGATGATGATACTGATACAATTTTATTAACACAATTTTAATCATAATAAAGTGATTCAATGAAAATAATCATATAGAAAGTGATTGTAACTGACCTTTCAGCTGCGCTAGTAATAACTTTGATAGCCTCGTCTAGCTTTCCTTTTGATACCAGCCATCGCGGGGATTCGGGAACGAAAATAACAAATACAAAGATAATGCATGTTGCTACGGCATAGCTAAGTGAATATCCCTGCCAATCTGATGTAAAATACGCAAACCCAGCTAGTAATGCTTCAGATATGCCATCTGGTAGTAAACAGCATGCGCCGGTTATTTCTCTATACTGTTTTCCAGTTATTTCCAGAACAAAAACCACACATATTATCAAGGAACCCCCCGAGGCGATGCCAATCACAAATCTGAGAATACAAAAAACAATCAGATTTGGTGAGAAGGGCAAAGCAATCATGAACACTGCATTAATTAACGTTGACATTATTAATGCTGTGCGCCGCCCAAACCTGTAATAAAAAAATGATACATATAAATGAAACATTGTTTTCAGAGAACAATTGGTTAAGATCCATATGATGACGTAAGTTTATATTTTATTCTGAAAGTATTATAAGTATTTACAGAGTAATTGCATAACAAATGTAGTGCGAAATTATTCAAGAAAAATTTCAAAACACATGTTTCATAGTCAGAACTTAATTATTCAATTGTATTATGTGCAACGTTGCTGCCTTCGTAATGACTGAGTGTTTCGAAGAGTTATAAGTTTTACTATACCTACTACAAATTACCTAATTAGTCCCTAATTATTTGTAGTTATGCACATTTTATTATTTAATTACCTCTTTAATGGAAAAGAATATCAATGTGAGGAAACTAACTTACCTCAAAGTTTATTATAATTCTACCCTCATATAGTCTGCTTAAAATAAAATTGCTTTAGTTTTATCTCTTCATTCTGACAGAAAGAAGATATGTTAGGAACGATTTGTATTCATAATCGTAATATCTTACGACTCACCTATCAGATATCCATCCAAAAATCGCTACTCCGACCAATAAGCCGAACATCAAAATAGTTTGAGTAAAACTAGCGAGCCATGCATCCTGGCAAATTAATTCAAATTCCTCTACAATAGTCTTTCCCACAACACTTGAATAGTTGTATCTTAAACATGTGTCATAGCAGGTACGGGGTTTCACTTCAAGGTGAACATTATTGCTAAATTCAACGCATTCGAACTCAGTAGCTGGTGTCAGAAATGCTATAGCCATCATGTTCCATAATGCAACAGCTCTTGTAAACAGGACCGCTATAGAAGAAACTGCTTGCCATAATCCAAACGATCCAATCGTTTTTACCAAGTAATCTTCGTCATCGCTTACTATTTGATTTTTTATTACTGAATTTATTTGCTTTTTCTCGGTTAAATTATCTAGTCTTTTCTCGGACTGAATATTAGTTTGTGCACCCATTTCATCCCCAAGTGTTCCCTGGGATATTCTTCTGATAATTTCGCACTTCATTTTCACTTATTGCTTCAACTTGTAATATTCGTGGCACTTGTTCAACTTGGATCGTAAGACTAAAGACAACTTGTGTCTTCATACAGAAGTGTCAATGGTAACATTGTGTTGTTTTTAATCTCAACCGACAAGCATACCTAAGTACACGACGAATAGTTTGTTTGTAAAGAATATTCAGGCATGGCACATTATGTCACAATAACGATGTTTTATTTAAAGTCGTTTTTGTCTTTAACTCATCAACATTAGGCATTTACTCGCAGTATATTTGGATGGAATGGCCTTGTTAAATATAATTACCCAAAAAACCAGTTTGTATAAACTTAATATCGAATGTAATGGACTTGTTAATAATCTTATCACTGGCGTTTTTAAATTAAATGAAAATTAAAATACGCATAGAGATGAGAATGTACTAAATAAAAAAGTTAAAAAATATCTTTATATTTAAAGCAATGAAAGCTATCATATGCCCAGTAATGGCATTTTATAAAGACACATTGGAACTATAAATACAATCATTGTTTTTAAACTTTTACTTATACTAAACCTGATTTAGTTCATGTAAAGTACTAGAATACGGCGGCTTATTATGCATTATAATACAATGTATGCACAGTTAAAATAAATATTACTCACAATGTAATAAAAGAGAGCTAATGACAAAAATAAAAATGATAAAATGTTACTATACATACTACACTATATACCTCTTAAATTATTATTGATAGTGCCAACACAAATAATTAAGGAGTTCCTCTCTGGAATACCTTTTACTTTACAATGTTGTGAGACTGATAGAAAATTGTCACTTGCTTTAACGGCGGAGAGATTTTCAATAAACTACATGATTCATTTTGCGGAATGTTCTCAAAGAAGAAGTCTATCAATCCATTGTAAACTGGTGGAATGCATTGACAGACAGCTTTGTCATAGTACCACCATCATTTAGATCGAGTAAAAAAACGTCAATCAACACACGTTTCGCAAAATATACCCACGCATATGTAACAGAACATTACGATATCACACTCTATGTGGGTATTCGATGTTGCTCGGCCATTTCATTAAGCACAAGATAGCATTTTTCTGTTTCATCAACAATATATTTCTGTCGAACTTACGGTTACAGATGAGCCGAATGAGCAGAGCAGATCAACGAATGAGCAAACCTTGAGTCCACCACACGCCCCACCAATAGCAGATTAGTAGCCTTCACACCTTTAAGAATTCCATTGTTTTTTGCTCCTAAAACTCTGTGTTTCCTCACGATTTTTGCCTTCTCCATTAAGCTAGTGATAATTATTGAAATACGCACATACTTTCGAACAATATTTGAGATGTAAAAGCCTTCTTTGTTTATCGTGAGTGTAATAATTAATTAAACGGGCCCTTTGTGAAGTACTTCACTTCATTAATTAGTGCTTAAATTATCGTGCCATTTTCGATTTAAATGTTAATGTAATTTGTAATTTCATCTCATTTCGAGACAGGCGATAATTTTCAATAAGTTCATTTAGCGCTTCATACACGACTACGACTTTATGTCGTATGTTGAATATTATAGATGAAAGTGATTTTTACTATACTTCATTCAACATACTTTAGACCCATCTATATACCACAAAACTATATGATTTAGGAAACATAATACATTATAATAAAACCTACTTGATATAGGATAGGAATAAAGCCTTAATTTCTACATTTATCCGAATAAATTAAGGATTATTAGGAGAAAAGAAAATTAAAACTAAACTAAAAAAAGATTATCCAAGCTTATCCAAATTTATTCGTTAATACAAATTAGTAGTAAAATGTTGTTATTATTTTTACACTTACTGCAATACTTATAGGAGCAAATTATAGTTCATCAATAACTTAACCTTAACCGCCTCATTCGGATTTATTCGACAGAAAACCTGTGTTCCTTTTCAATCATTCAGTTACGACCTATGTATACAATAATCATTTAAACTAAATTTACTGTTAGAAGAATTGAAAATAATAATTAAAAAATGTATCAACGCTGGCACGGCAGCTGATATAACACTAACCAATCAAAAGGTTAAATGTTGTTAATCGATCACAATTGCCATTGTAGTATAGGATCGTACAAAACCACAATCGACTGCACTATTACCATACTAGGTATTATCTGATTCTGTTCTGTAAAAGTAACATAAGAATATGCCGCCAGAGTATGAGGCATAACTCTTTGGAAAAGCGATATCTCCCACCAGGCTATGCCGGCGGCCGTCTTACATTACTTTCGGTTCGGAACTCATTTATAAGACATTTAGAAAACTTCTATAGCGTGATTCAGGTTACGTGCGGTGCCATCTCTTATCGAATTGCGGAAAATCGCCACACCAGTTTAATCATCAGTGTAATATGTTTGAGACCGATTTTAAGACACCTAAAAATAGGATCATAATTAGGTAAAATAATAGAACTTACCATGGTATGGCTGCGGTAGTACCGCTACACTGATTTCGTCCTTGATGATCTTGGATATTTGTTACTGAACCACGCAAAAATTATAGAACGAATAAAATTTGACACTCAGTTAATAACCTGGATTAACACAGAATACTTATATCAATGTTAATACTAAACTATACACAAATATACTAAACATTTATAATTTCTCGCTGGACCCAATCCTGAAGTCCGGGCAGACGAATTAATGGACAGAAACTAGTTCTAGAATAAATATCACAGGCTCAAGAACACTAAGTACCTCGTCGTTGTGGGCGAGATTCACCCTTAATTATTTTTCGACTGTGTCTTTTAAATTCTGTCCTTTCGTCTCGGGCAGCAACAGACAACAAATGCTTATTACAAAAGGGATTATTCCAAGAAATACTGACGGCAACCATCTTGGCATCAGATTTGCTACAAATGGAGCAATCATTGCACCAGCTCTCGCTCCACTGGACGATATACCATACCCTTTATTGCGTAAAGGTGTTGGGAATAACTCTGATACATGAACATAGGATACAGAGAAAGCAATGCATATATTAGAAAAGCCTATAACACCTAACAAGATGCCAGCCCAATGGCCTTCAGGTATAAATGCTAGAGCGATCATCGTTATACCAAGCACGCATGTAGTTCCAATGATCGTGATCTTGCGCCCGAATGTCTTATTGACGATAAATCCAAGTGGACATAGCGGCAACTGAAAATTAACATAAAACAATTTATACATATAATCGTAATCACTCTGCGCAAAGCTTAAAGTAATACGAAAAATAGGTGTGATTATATGGAAATAAAATGATGGTACTGGCTAGGAAAATAATCAACATGTCAAATATCAACATCATAGCTAATATTTGCCCAAGCAACTAATTTTAGAAACCATCAATTTACTTATATTTATTCTTTAAAATCGGGTAGGTGCGAACCGGACTCGCATAAGAAGGGTACCGTACTATAATAATATAAGTTATCTATAAGAATCCACGCCATCGGCCATCAGCATTGTGTCATTGCGGCCAAGTGCCCGCACGAATGATACCGATGACGTGATATCGTAATTTTATGTTAAGATATCCGATTTTATTTTGTATCTTATGTTGCAACAACCTGTACAAACGCGTTTTTGTTCGACGATTTTTGGTAGACATGAACGACGGTCTGACTCGCACTTGGTTATTTCTTTAAATACGGAAATATAATCTTTGCACGTATTGTGATCAATGTTAATGAACATTCGTTACAAGTCGTGCAAATATTATATGATTATATTTAGACGATGTAAACAGATGGATCGATTTTGCATGTTTTTTTTTATTTGAAATGCGGCTTGATCATCAATATTTTCCTCATCTATGATTCAATCAAATACGTCGATTGGTTCATTATAAGCGTTAAATATAGAAGTAATTTTAAGCAAGCAAGCAACATTAAGCAAGTAACAATAAAATCAAACTAACCTGAATCATTCCTAATATAGTAACTGTCAAGTACGGATTAAAACCAATGATTGTTACATATTGGTAGATGCCGTAATAACATATGCCGATGCCGAACCACATAATGCATACAGTGAAGGTCAAAAGACACATTTTTTTGGTTTTGAAAAATTCCAAATAAGACGTTTTAACCGTACTTTGACTTTGTAAATTAATGTCTTGTATAACTTTAGTTATATCTTCTTTAATATTCGCGGTATCTAATTTATTTCTGAAATAAAATAACCAAAATATCAGTAATTTCTTCAAACAATTTTAAAACTACCGATAATTTTAATTGACTGTATCAAAACCATAAATAAAATACTAAGGATAATCCTCTCCAATTTTAGTATTAGCGGTAAGTCTTAATGAAATCCAGCAATCTCGGAAATTTCTTACTTAAGAAATTACAATTGAAATTTTTAAAATCTAGGCAAAATACGATATTAAGTGAATAGTTAAAATATAATTATAAAAGAAACCAGTTACGTACGACGAAAGTACAACTGTATCAAATGAGATACACCATACTCATAAAAGGAGTTAAGTTAATATTAAAGGAACAAAACTGACAGTAACTAACCTTTTAGCTGCGTTGGTAATAACTTTAACCGCCTCATCACCCTTTCTGTTCGACACCAACCATCGCGGTGATTCCGGGACAAATACCACCAATATAAATATAACACATGTAGCTACACCATAGCTCAGTGTAAAGCTCTGCCAATCCGACGTGAAATAAGCAAAACCAGCTAATGACGCATCAGCTACTCCGTCTGGCAGTATACATAACGCTCCAGCTAACTCTCTGTACTTTTTTCCAGTTATTTCTATAACATGAACCAAACACGTAAGCATTGATCCACCTGTGGCGATGCCTACAATAAATCTGATTATACAAAATACTGTGATGTTCGGTGAGAAGGACAGCGATGTCATAAACACTGCATTCATGAACGTTGACAGTAATAAAGCTACGCGTCGCCCAAATCTGAAAAATATATATAAATTCCAATAATTACCAAAATAATCTCATCAATCGACATTGCGCACAATTATATTAATAAACCACATGTAATCAAAAGTATCTGAATAAATATTATTCAGAAGAAGTCACCCGGCTTACATGATCTTATTCAAATATTTTATTTGCACAAATATTTACGTAGTATATAATTGTCGTCTATTATCCATCTAAAGATGTATCCAAACGTATCTTTGCATTTTAATACATTGTAATTAAATTAATCCCAATTAAATTAGATTAAGTTTTAAATTCTTTGAATTGACTTGTAGACAGATTTGGATTTATTATTTATCTATATAATCTAAATTATTTAATAATAATGTTATCTACATAAAAAAACAGTCATTAAAACATGGTTTATTGTAGAAGTAAGATTATAATTTAAGTCTCCTCTAAATATTATGACTCACCTATCTGATATCCATCCAAAAAGCGATGCTCCTAAAAACACACCCAACATTAAAACAAATTGTGAAAAACTAGCGAGCCAAGCATCGTCGCAAATCAATTTGAATTCCTCTATAATAGTTTTTCCCACAGCACTCGAATAGTCGTATCTTAAACAATTGTCATAACAAGTAGAATTTTTCGGTTCAATAGTAACATTATTACTAAATTCAATGCAGTGAAATTCCGTGGCTGGTGTCAGAAATACTATAGACATCACGTTCCACATTGAAACCAATCTTGTTAGAAGGACTGTCACAGACACGAATGCTTGCCATAATCCGAATGCTCCAATCGTTTTCACTAAGTAATCTTCTTCCTCTTCCACTTGATTTTTTATTACTTTCACTTGTTTGGCTCGAATAATACTTAGTTCATTAATTTCTTTCTCTATCGTCCCTTGCGATATTCTTCTGATTACCTCACATTTCATTTTCACTTTTTCACTTTACTTGCCGTAACTGAATTCGTGGAGCCTGTTCGATTTTCAACGCAAGACTAATGACGTTTTCGTATCTTTGTACAGTTGTTCAATTGGTCATTAAATATTGTTTTTATTTTCAAGTGATACCTACCACACTACTGTTAGTCTAAGATCCGGCTGTATTACGTGATTACGAAAAAACACCAAACTAAAAGTCAAACAAGTTTTATACACAATCGTCATATACAAGTATGTGTACATACCATGAAATTGAAGTATCTTTTTGTAAAAACAAAAAACAGTTTATTACTTAATGTTATTGTTCAAGGTTTTTTGTTTGATGACGGTAGGCGCACTTGCGAGGCAGATTCGCACTTCGTGGATTTTTTGTTTAAATACTTGGTTTCGGAGAGTGATATCATTTATACGATTATTTTACTAATAGTTTTAAATCAAAAACTGAATTCATAAGGCTCGAAGACGTGGGAACAGTAGTATAAAGTCGTTGAAATGTTGTCGTAGGTCATATTTACAGAAAAGAAGATGTAACGTAAAACAAAGTTTTTCAATACCTAACCAAAAATTGAGAAATATTTTTTATACGAATAAATTTAAATTCCAAAGACAGAAACCATAACTATTTTCCATAAAATTCGTAATTTGATTTAAAATCAGATCGCCATAGCAATGTTGCGGCCGGATTTCGGACTAAATATTCATGATGTAGTATTGTCTAAAGAAAAAATGTCACGTACATTCGTACAAATAACACATGTCACTTGTAACTGATGTATATTTGCCTTAAAGTTAACATTAGATACATGGTTTACTTAGTAGTACCTAATACCTTTAAACGAGTTGTTCTTGTATAATCTGAATCTCCGTAACGCCTCCAACGATTTTCATAAAATTGAGTATGAAGGGGGTTTAGGGTACCATAAGTCGATCTAGCTAGGTTTCATTAAAAAAACATTGTTTTCTCCGTGTTTTCAGGCAAAAAAGTAATGCAATATTATTACAATACGAAGGTAAATTTCGCTACCTTCTACAAGGTTATAATAGCTTAGGTGGGAAATCGGATGGTCCCGAGACCAGACGACTCGGTTTGAGTCCAGATGTTTCCAGTCCGATTCTTTTTGTAATACTTACCAGATATTAAATTTAAATTTAAATTTCTGTGTGAGATGAATTGTATATAATAGATATAGATAAGAAATTAATATACATTACATACATATGTTTCT